>CAUYQV010020813.1:0-30884 GCA_963574575.1 Galagoides demidoff | reverse complement strand
TTATAACAAAGATATTTGCACCAGAATGTTTACTGTAGCCCAATTCATAATTGCTAAGTTGTGGAAGAAGCCCAAGTACCCATAGACCCATGAACAGATTAGTAAAGTGTGGTATATGTACATCATGGAATATTATGCAGCCTTAAAAAGGATGGAGACTTTACTTCTTTCATGTCTACCTGGATAAAGCTGGAACATATTTTTCTTAGCAAAGTATGTCAAGAATGGAAGAAAAAGTATCCAACGTACTCAGCCCTACTATGAAACTAATTTATAAGCACTCATACTTCCATATGAAAGCTATAATCCAACTATAGCCCAAGATGAAGGGGAAAGAGGAGATGGAGGAGGAGGAAGAGTAGAGGGAGGGTAACTGGTGGGACCACACCTCTGGTGCATTTTACAAGGGTTCATGTTAAATCTACTAAGTGTAGAATATAAATGTCTTAACACAATAACTAAGAAAATAAAGTGAAGGCTATGTGACCCAGTTTGATGAAAATATTTCAAACTGTAGGTAAAACCTGCACATTGTACCCTATAATTGCATGAAGGTATATAGCTATGATTTAATAAAAAAAATTATAAGATATATAGGGTCATTCAAGGCAATGCTTTTTATGTGAGTATAAAATCATAATATGAGAAGTCTTAGCTTGTTAGATGTTAATACCTATTAAATTTATAACTATTCTCCTTCATACAGTTACCAATTAGTAGCTTAGTGTAATCAAAATTATCAGTTTCTGTGATAAATAATCAGTATGTCTACTCCTGCTTATTCTTGGTTGTGATTTGATAGAAAATTTTTTTTCCTTTGTAGTGTGGGGTATCAAATATACTTTTCTTCAGGCCTCTATTTGACAAATTTCAATCATACTGAATTTTCATGTTAGGTGATTTTTTGTTTTGTTTTGTTTCTGCTGAACTAAGATATGTATCTGCAGGCAAGAAGATGCCACTTCTTCTTTAAAAAAAAGAAAGAATAAAATATAAAGTAATTGGTGTCATTTTCATTTGATTACTTGTGGTTTCTAACTAGACATCATTGTCCACAACGTTACAAATGCTGACGACTTTACAACAAGTGAACGACTATGAAAGCTCAACGTATTTTCTCTTATCTCTTGACATGAATCACAATGAGCTTGTTCATTTGTTCAGTCATTCAGATAAATATTGAGAACTTATTGTAAAATGGGCAGAAAATAAGTGAGAAAGAATGATGAGAATTACTCTTTTAAACAGTGTAATGAAGGGAGATTTCTTGAAAATGAAACATTATAGTCAACACCTGAAAGTTGTAAATGAGACAAACCAAGTGATTACTTGAAAGCAAGTATTCCATCCACTGAGAGTTTGAGGTAGAGTCTGTGTAGCTATTTCCAGAAACAGAACAGGCCAATCTGGAGTGGAAAGTGAGATGCAGAAGAAAAAGGGGAGGAAACTTTTGTTTTTATGGTTTCTTTTTCTTCTTCAGTATTTATAAGATTAACCAATGTGATTAGCATAACTATAAAGCATTATTTCTTATTGGTGAGTAGTATTTTACTGTAAGATGATTATAATGGGTTTCTCATTCTATCATTTGTTACTTGTGTTTATTCTCTGTAGGCTATCATGAATAGAGCTGTTGTATGTTTTTCTTCAAGTCTGTTTGTTGACATTTTATTTATTTATTTAGAAGTAAGCTTCTCATTTAGTTAATCAGTTTGTTAAACATTTTATTAACTTTCTAGGCTGATGGGGCTAAATACCACACATGGGTGGCTTAAAACAACAGGAATTTATTGTTTCATAGTTCTAGAGCCTAAAAGTGTAAAATCAAGGTTCAGTCAGCAGGGCCTTGTTGCATGAAACCTGTGTAAGAATCTCTGCTCGACTCTGCCAAGTTTCTTGTAGTTTGCTGGCAATTGTTGGCACTCTTTGGCTCCTAGCTTTCTAGCCCCAGTCTCCACCTTCATCATCCCAAGGTATTTCCCTTGCACATCTTTATCTCACAAGGACACCAGTCATATTGTGTTAGGGGTCCACCCTCCTTCTGTGTGACCTCATCTTGGCTTAAATATTTGCATCTGCATCACCATCTTTCCAAGTAAAATAACATTCTGAGATTTGGGTGAGGACCTTAACATATTCTTTTTTTTTTTTTTTGAGGGATACAATTCAACCCTTAAGAAACATTTTGGAGTGGGATTGCTGGATTTTACTGTAGGGGTATGTGTGTATGTTTATACGAATAGCTCAGTTGCATCACTTCACAATCCCACTCCCATGTCAAATGAGTGAGTGTTCTAATTTCACATAGCTGTTTAGGAAAATGTGAGGCAACATCTACTTTTCATTATCTCTCCACTTACTGATGTAGTCTTTAATTTCATAAAACAATGTTTTGTAGTTTACACTATAAAAATAATGCTTACAATGTATTAAATTTTAGCTAGAAATAAATTTTAGCTATGTAGTACACGGGGAGTTTCTATTACTTCATTTTCAAATGTTTGTGGCTAGTATGCAAAATGCAATTTGTTTTCTTGCATATTGTACTTATACCCTAATAACTTGCTAAATTCATGTATTTGTTGTAACATTTCTGAATATGTGTAGAATTTTCTATGTAAACATCCATGTCATCTACAATTTCCTCACACTCTAGGAATCCTACATATTTTTCCTTGAGTTATTTCTGGTAAATCATTAGAACATGTGAAGATAAGCAACCCCACATTTTTTTTTTTTATCTTCTAGAAAAAGTGTTCAATACTGTATTATTAGATACCCTGTTAGCTGTGGCACTTTTGTCAACATTCTTTGGGAAATTAAATGTGTATTCTTCTATTCCTACTTTATTGGAAGCTTTTCAAAAAATAATACATGAATGTGAGATTTTCCCTCAAGATTTCTGTGCACCAGATGAGAAGATTAAGTTTTTTCCTTTATTCTGTCAGTTAGATGAAATACATTAAGTTAAAACAGTTAATATGGAACTTAATTTGGGGCAAATCCAATTTTGACAATGCACAACATACTCTTATGTATGATGAATTTGATTTGTTACTCTGTGGTGGAAATGTCTGTATTTGTGTTCACGAAAAATACCTACCTGCCCTCTTCCCAGCTTTGAAAAGAGGGTGACTCTAAGATTCCCAATATGAGTTTGGCAGTGGGTTTTTTTTCTGCTTTATAAAATTATCCATGGATAAAGTTTTTCATCCTGAAATATTGGACAGATGTCAACATTGGAATTATCTTTATCTGATGTTTGCACTGTGGGAAATATTTGAATACAAATTAAATTATTAATCCAGATAGTTCTGATAATCTTCTATATACTCACTCCTGATTATGTTTCTCTCCTCTACCTGTCCTTTTCAGTATTTATACAAACTTTTCCCCTTGTAATAAAATCTTTGTATATGTCCTTCTGTTTCTGCACTGTAAGATTATCAAATATGCAACTCGATCACAATGAAGTGATGCTGTGTGTGAGCCGTGCCGATGGTGGTGACTTATTTAACACCCTTAGTACTACAGGTACATTTTCTAGGCATGATGAAGTACACTGGGGTTTTGTCAGCATTTCTTTTTTGACTGACAGTAGTTTTGTTGATTTCGTCATTTGGATCATGTATCGATGGAGGTTAAGTAGTGTCTGTTCAAAATAAGCAGACTGTTTCCAACAACGTAAACTTTCTTCCTTGATGTCTTATAAGAGACAATGTTTTTTTTCTCATATACAAATGAAAAAATATAACACAATGTCTGGTATTTCTGTATTACATCTTTTCTTAGGCCCCATGGAACACTGTGGGTTTTTTTTTTTCCTGAGGTAAACATGAAATTGTAGACGTTTCTTAAACAACAAATACATGTTTTACTATATCAAATGTTCTACTGTTTCCAAGCATCTTTGTATATGAAATAACTTTCATGTTAATGTCAAATCACATATTATTTTTCTTTAAGATGTATTAAGTGATGATTAAACTCAATAGGAATAGTTCCCAACCCAATATCATTCATATAAAATAGAGAACAGCAGCTCTTGCTAAGACATATGTGTATACACAAGCAAATGTAATTGTATTGTGATTCCTGTTTTGTTGACTGTCAGTCCATCATTGTAATAAGTAATCTGATTTTTATCTTTTTCATAGTCTACCTATTTTAAAATTTTCTCATCTTACAATATTACCAAAGTTCTCCAAAATAATGCTGAAAATACAGTAGGACCTCTGTAAGTTGACCACCCAAGGGACTGTAATAAAGTGGTCAATGTAAGGAACTTCCACTGAGCACATGTGGTCTATGATAATTAGGTCAACTTAAGGTACCAGTTAATGGGAGGTGGTCAGGTAGGGAAAATCTACTGTATTAGTGAAAGCTGTCGTATCTTGATCTTAGTGATGTAATGGAAACAAATTTAGGGTTATAGTATTCAATATTAGGGTGCCTATTGTTTGAGGTAATTATATTTTATTGTGTAGAATTAATTTCCTGACTTGATAGTTAGTTTTTCTACACAAATTGTAGCATAAATTTACTTTAAACTGTTAAAAATTATAGCACAAATTTACTTTAAACTGTTAAATAATTCAGCAATAATTGTATTTATGTATTTTTCAATATGTCCCCTGCTTCCTTTCCTTTTATATTTTTTAAAAAGCATTTCATTTCTACTCTTTTATCTGATGCCTTTTTATTAATTTCTAGATATGTTTATATTTGTATTTGTTGAGCTCATCTCTGTTTTACATTTCATTTTGGTTTTTTACTTTGGAAGTTAAAGAGACAATTGCTCACCATTACCCCACCTGCAACTTATACACACACACATGCGTACTCAGATACACACATACATTCTAGCCTCTCATTATATTTTAGGTATAGTACTGGGTAGATTGAACTTCGGCGAGCAAGTCCTCTTCAGGTAAGTCAGGGTTTCAGAGAAGAAAGCCCTTGGATCAAGGGTTTAGACATCTGAGGAGGGAACATTGACCACCTGAGTCTGTTACTTCTGACAGTTTCTAGGAAGCCTAGAGCTTGGCATTCTGAATGGAGCTGGTTGCTGGGCAAATTGATAGTGCTGGAGTGACATGAACAAGGATGGAAAACTTCTAGTCTCCTTTGTGCCTCCATTTATGAAAACAGCTGGAGCCACCCTGCCTTACCCACCTTCTACCAGAGTGAGCTGCAGGGTGACGTGAGGACTCCCTCTCACAGGCCCTGAAGGCTGTATATTCTTCCAGACAAGAAAAGTGGTAGGAAGCTGCTATTCCCAGAAAGGCACTCCAAAGAGAGGCATCTGTAATCTAGGAAAATCCTGCTGAATAATTTTTCTCTTCTCTAAAAAGTTAGAACAATAGGTTAAATTCCCGCAAATCCACTGAGTGTCAAAGGGCAGTTCCAAACCACGGCACATCCTTCTGTGGCACAAAAACAAGTCAAAATTGTGTGCCTTCTCTTACTGACCTTTGGCTTTTTTATTTTTTCCAAGAAATATTATCTGGTATATTAGATAATATCATTGTGAATTTAACCCGAACCCCACATGGCTCTAACACTCATGATTCCACTGTACTTAAATATATATTCTATTTTCACTGAAATGTCTGCGTATTGTTTTATAATTAATATATAAAAAGACTTTTTAATACTGAAGATGTATCTTATATGAAGAGTTATCAATGGTTATGCCAGTCTTCTTTATGGCTAAGTAGATTCTTGAGAGGAGAAAAACAAAAACCAAATTTAATCAGGAACATACTCCAGCTGTTCTACATTTAAAAGGAAACTTACCTGGTCAATGTCTTAAACTGAATTTCTGAGTATGAGCAATGTGACTTATTTAATAGTGCATGTCAGATTGAAAGATGACTTGATATTATAGGTCCTATGCTCTCTCACTAATAGAACTAGTATGTAACAAAGCTGTCAATAGCATCAACCTCTTCCCATTGATTAATTAGTAGCAAGCAGTTGTGGTTTAGTCTCACTGTCCCACAATAATTGTATATATTTGGAGGTATAATGTGATGTTTTATTATATGTGTACATTGTAGAATGACCAAATCGGACTAATCAACATATCCAGCACATTAAATATTATCATTTCCCTGTAACGAGACCATTTTAAAAATCCATGTTTTTTTGTTTTTTTGTTTTTGTTTGTTTTTGAGACAGAATCTCAGGCTGTCACCCTGGATAGAGTGCTTTGGCATCACAGCTCACAGCAACCTCAAAGTCTTGGGTTTAAGTGATTCTCTTGTCTCAGTGTCCCAAGTAGCTGGGACTACAGGAGCCTGCCACAACGTCCAGTTACTTATTTATTTATTTTTTGGTTGTAGTTGTTGTTTGGGGGGCTGGGGCAGGATTTGAACCTGCCAGCTCTGGTGTATGTGGCTGGTGCCATAACAACTGAACTATAGGCGTTGAGCCTAAAATCCATTGTTCTGAAGCGTCATTGCTATTAGCACAGTCAGTGTGCTGTGCAGTAGATCATCAGACTCTCATCCTGCCGTCTCATTGAAACTTGGTAGCCTTTGACCGGCATCTCCTCTTTCCTCTCCAGTCCAGACCTCTTTTCAATCCCAGACGTGGGCAACTGCCATTCTACTCTCTGAGTCTCTGAGTTCAGAATTTTCAAGATTCTACATGTAACAGACCATGCAGTACTTGGCTCTCTGTGCCAGTTTTTTTTTTTTTTCCCTGCTTAGCATAATGTCCCTTAGGTTTACCCACATTGTCACAAATGACAAACTTTTATGCTTTTTAAAGGCAGAGGAGTATTACATTATGCACATATGCCACATTTTTAAACTTCACTTCTTTGTTCGTAGATTATTGGTTATTTACATGCCTTGGCTATTGTGAATATTGTAATGAATGTGGAAGTGTAGATGTGTGTGTGCCATTCTGACTTAAATTCTGTAAGATACATCCCTGGAAGTGGAATTACTGGATTGTACGGCAATTGTATTTCTAATTTTTAAAAAAAGTTTCCCAAGGATTTCCTAACTGGCTGTACTAATTTAGAGTACCTCCTCATCCTCATCAACACTCACCTTTCAACTGTTTTGGTAATAAACAGTGTAAAAGTTGTAAGCTGTGAAATCCCACTGTAGTCCTAAATTGCCTTTTTCAATAATTTGAGATGTTGAGCATTTTTTCATGTGTCTATCATCGTATGTATCCTTTCAGGATAGAGGTATTTCCCCCATTTTTAATAGTGTTCTCTTTTTTTGTTATTGAGTAGTTTGGGTTCTTTGCATATTGTAGATATCAGTGCTGTACGCGCTGTGTTTACCTTCAGTTTGGGGTTGTCTCTTCACAGTGTTGTTTCTTTTGATGTCTATGGTTTCTTGGTTTGTCTGGGTTTAGGGGGAGTCATATCCAAGAAATCACTGCCCACAGCAATGTCAATGTCATGTTCCACCCATGTTTGTTTTGTAGTTTTACAATTTATGTTTAAATCCTTTCCATTTTGAATTGATTGTTGTATATACAGTGAGATAGGGGTCTGTTTTTCCTTCTTGTCTGTGGAAATCCAGTTTTTATAAGGCTGTTTTTTCCCAGAAAATTTCCATTTCCCATGTGCACCCTCAGAACTCTTGATGAAAATCAATTTACCATAGGCATGTGGGGTTATTTCTGTGCTCTTTAACCTATTCTATTGGTCCCTGTGTCTGTTTTTATGACAGGATCATTCTGCTTTTATCATGATGGCTTTGTAATATATTTAAAAATTTGGTAATGTGGTGCTTCCAGCTTTATTATTTTTGGTCAAGATTGCTTTGGCTATTCAGGCTATTTGTGGTTACATATAAATTTTAGGATTATTTTTCTATTTCTGTGAAGAATAACAGACTTTGTAGAGATTGCATTAAATCTGGATGTTACTTTGGGTAGCATGGACATTTTAAATATTAATTCTTCTACTCCATATAAATCGTCCCATTATTTTTGTGATCTTTAATTCTTTCATCAATGTTTATAGTTTTCAGTATACAAATCTTCCACCTCCTTGGTTAAATGTGCTTATATGCATTGTATTCTTTTTAATGCTATTATAAATGAGATGGTTTTCTTAATTTCTTTTTTAGTTTGTTGCTATTGTATGGGATTGCTGCTGATTTTTGTTAGTTGATTTTGTGTCCTTCCATTTTACTGAATCCACATATCTGTTCAAAGAGTTTTTTGATGGAGTGGTCAGAGTTTTCTCTGTATCGGTGTAAGATCAAGTCATCAGCAGTTTCACGTCTTCCCTTCTTACTTGGATGTCTTTTACTTTTTCTTTACTCATTGCTCTTTCTAGGACTTGCTATATTGAATAAAAGTGATGAGGGTAGGCATCCCTCTTTGTTCCTGATCTTAGATGGAAAGTCTTCAACTTTTAACTGCTGAGTATAAAGGTACATATGGGCTTGTCATCCATGACCTTTACTGTGTTGATGGCCATGCCTTCTACATGTGTGTACCTAATTTGCTGAGTTTTTTTAAATTAAATCATAGCTGTGTACATTAATGCAACCATGGGGTACAATGTGCTGGTTTTATACACAATCTGAAATATTTTCATCATACTAGTTAACATAGTCTTCATGGCACCCTCTTAGTTATTGTTAAGAAATTTATATTCTACATTTTGTAAGTTTCACATGTACCCGTGTAAGATGCACCATAGGTGTGGTCCCACCAATTACCCTCCCTCCACGCATTCTCCCCCATCCCTTCCCCTCCCTGTCCCCTGTCCCCGTACTCTTGGGCTATAATTGGGTTATAGCTTTCATACAAAAGCTATAAATTGATTTCATAATAGGGCTGAGTACATTGGATACTTTTTCTTCCATTCTTGAGATACACTGCTAAGAAGAATATGTTCCAGCTCCATCCATGTAAACATGAAAGAGGTAAAGTCTCCATCTTTTTTAAGGCTACATAATATTCAATGGTGTACATATACCGTAATTTATTAATCCATTTGTGGGTTGATGGGCACTTGGGCTTCTTTCATGACTTAGCAATTATGAATTAAGCTGCAATAAGCATTCTGGTACAAATATCTTTGTTATGATGTGATTTTTGGTCTTCTGGATATATACCTAGTAGAGGAATTATAGGATTGAATGGCAGGCTTATTTTTAGGTCCCTAAGTATTCTCTAAATATTTTTCCAAAAGGAACGTATTAGTTTGCATTCCCACCAGCTGTGCAGAAGTGTTCCCTTTTCTCCACATCCATGCCAGCACCTCTGGTTTTGGGATTTTGTGATGTAGGCTAATCTTACTGGAGTTAGATGATATCTCAAAGTAGTTTTGATTTGCATTTCTCTGATGATTAAGGATGATGAACATTTTTTCATGTGTCTGTAGGCTGGGTGCCTATCTTCTTCAGAGAATTATCTCTTCAAGTCCCTTTCCCACCCTGAGATGGGATCACTTTTTCTTTTCTTGATAATATGTTTGAGTTCTCTGTTATTCTGGTTATTAAACTTTGTCGGAGATGTAACCTGCAAATATCTTCTCCCATTCTGAGAGCTGTCTGCTTGCTTTACTTACTGTGTTCTTGGCTATGCAGAAGCTTTTTAGTTTGATCAGGTCCCAGTAATGTATTTTTGGTGTTGCCTCAATTGCCCAGGGGGTTCTCCTCATAAAATATTCATCAAATTCACCCAGGAGGATTTTTATTTTCTTCCTTTCTTTCTTTTTTTTTTCAGGCTGATTACTTAAAGTGACTTAATTAATTACTGGAATTTGTTGAGTTTTTATTATGAAAATATGTTGTGCTTTTCAGATGCTTTCTTAGTTTTTTGATAGGATCATATAGTTTTTGTACTTCACAATGTTGATCTGATAAATTATATTAATTGATTCCCACATGCTGAATCATCCTTGCATCTCAGGAATAAATCTCAGTTGTGCTGAATGAAAAATCTAATGTGCTCTTGAATACAGTTTTCTAGTATTTTGTTGAGTTTTTTTTTTTTTTGCAGTTTTTTGGCCAGGTCCTGGTTTGAACCCACCACCTCTGATATATGGGGCCAGCGCCCTACTCCTTGAGCCACAGGTGCCACCCCTTGCTGAGAATTTTTTGCATTCATCAGTGATATCAATGTGCAGTATTGTTTTGTTTGTTTGTCTTGTTATCAGGGTGATTCTGCCCTCATTAAATGTGCTTGGAATTTTTCCATCCTCTTCAATTTGCTGTTCAGAATTTGGGAAACATAGTTCCTCTTTAGATGTTTGGTGGAATTCAGCCATGGAGCCTTCTGATACTGGACTTTTCTTTGTTTGGAGACTTTTAGTTACTGATAATTTCATTATTCATTATTGGTCTGTTTGCCTTTTTAACTTCTTCATAATTGGTCAGTTAAATGATTCTAGAAATTATCTATTTATTTAGATTGCCCAATTATTTGACATATAATTCTTCATAGAGTTCTCTGAAGAACTCTTTTTTTGTTATCTGCTATAATATCTTCTCATTCATTTCTAATTTTATTTGAGTCTTCGCTTTTGCTTAGTGTGGTAAAGGTTTGTCAATTTTGTTTAGCTTTTCCAAAAAAAAAAAATCTCATATTTTATTGATATTTTTAATTTTTATTTATTTTAGTCTCTTATTTTATTTTATTATTTTATTTTTGGCCTGATCTTCATTTCCCTCCTTCTACTAACTTTGGGCTTAGTTTATATGTTTTTTTAAATTCCTTGAGATATAAAGTTAGGTCATCTATTTAAGCCCTTTCTTCTCCTTTGATATAGGCATTTAATGTTATAAACCTTGATTTCTCTGCTTTCCCTATATTTTGTATTCCCATTTTTGCCTGTCTCAATTTTTTTTAATTTGTCTTTTTTTTTTTGACCCAATAATTGTTCAAGGTACAGATAACAAAAATTCCATAATACCTCCTGTTATTGATTTATAGTTTCATAACATTGTGGTCAAAAACATACTTGATATCATTTCAATCATTTTAATTTGTTAAGACTTGTTTTGTGGCTTAACAAACAATCTATCTTATAGAATATTTCACATGAGCTTGATACAAATGTGCATTCTGTTGCTATTAGATGGAATATTAAGAAATATAAATTACAAAAATATGACATAAAGCATAACATTTGGGAGAAAGAGAAGTAAACATGCAAAGTTTGTGTGTATGATTAAAGTTAATTTGTTATTAATTGATAATCTCCTGTTGTAAGATGTTTTATATAAGCTTCAGGGTAACCACAAAACAAAAAGCTATAATAGATACTGAAAAGATAAAAAATAAAATAAACAGCAAAAGTTTACCAGAATAGTAAGTCATCAAACTGCAGAAGACTAAAGTAAAAAGAGAAGCAAGAAACAGGTATCTACAAAACAACCAGGAAATAACTGACAAAATAGTATTAGTAAGCCCTTACTCATCACTAATTAAATTGATTGGATTAAGTTATCCAGTCAAAAGGTTTTCAGAGGCCAAATATGTGAACAAAAAAAGACCAATTATATGCTGCTTATAAGAGACTCACTTCACCTTAAAGGACACTCAGATTAAAAGTCAAGGGTTGGAATAAGATGTTCCATGCAAATGGAAATCAAGGAGAGCAGAGGCAGACATATTTATTTCAGACAAATGAACTTTTGGTCAAAAACTGTAAAAAGAAACAAAGGTGATTATATAGTGATAAAGTGTCAATTCACCAAGAGATGTAAAAATCATAAATATATATAAGTTCAACCTCAGAGCATGTGAACATATAAATCAAACATCAAGATGTCTGAAAGGAGATGTAGACTACAACACAATAGTCATCACAGATTTCATGGATTTCAATATCCCATTTTCAATAATAGATAGATTATCCAGAGGAAATCAATAAAAAAAGATTGGACTTGAAGTGTACGTATGGGAATCCAACCATTTTTTTTCTTTGCCACACATTGAGTTGTCTTGGGCTGCATATTAAATATTCAATACACAAAAACTAACAAAAGCTGATCAGCAAAACACACACACACAAAATAGCAAAGAACCAAAAAAAAAAAGTCTGTAAATAGTTTTCATGATGTCCAACTCCACAGATAAACAAAAAAGTTTTCACAAAATCAGCTGTGGTCTACAGATTGCAGGTTGGACACCCCTGCTTTGGACCTAATAGATAAATGCAAAATATTTCATCCAAGAAACAACAAAATATATATTCTTCTGACGTTGACATATTAAAAAAAGTGTTTTAATTTTTATGTTCAAACATGCTATTTTCATAATAGTTTGACTAATGGCATTCATAGTAATCTTATTACATCAAATTTCAAATAATCAAAAGACATTAATTATATTTAACTTTTGAAATCACTATACTGACCGGTATAGGGTTATAACAGAACATATTTCATAGATATCTCACATGATGCTATAGATATCTTGTTTATTAGTCTCTATTGAAAAATGTTTATCGAAAATAACATTTTATTGTATCTCATATGCTTTTATGTCATCAAAATTACAGGCAACACATTTACTTTAAGTGATTCTAATAGGTATGAATATTAGTTACCATGATATAGTTAAGTAACACCAGTCCTCAACGACACAATTCAGTTTTCAGTTACCCTGGTGTATTATCTGTGAGAAATTGTACAAAATTCAATGCTAGCTCTTCAATACATGATCTCTAATTATAAATAATAGATATGCATAATGATCTGTGATGAATTTTGTTACTTTTATCTTAAAATACAACTGGGATTGGTCTTTATGTGTCTGTTCCTCAGTTCATACACAGATAGCAAAGCATGTAGTTATATTGATTTTCTACTTACCCCATGATAAACCCATGTGATATTGTCCCAAAATGGATAGTAATAAAAGGAATTCACCAGTAAAGATGAAAGTTAAGAAAAACAATAGAAAAAAGATGCTACTCGTAGTGAAATTTGAATCAAACATTAATTGAGTTATAGAAGAAAGAGCTGGCTGTAGGGGTATCAGCAGTGCCAGTCTTCCATTCAGGAGACTCCGGCTGGTAGAACTCAGTCAAGGTCATCAGGTTGATATAAAGAGGAAAGTGATCATGATGGAAAGAATGACTATGTCCTAGAGGAACTGACACTGGAAAATACTTTGCATTTATAGAAGTAGTCTAGAAGATATTTCGTAGTCTAGAAGCTGGTACTAACTTATCCATGTTGAAGACATTGCTTCAGGGTTCATTATATAATGAAAAAAGTAGCCAAACACTGGTTGATGCTACTCTTGAGAAGTTTTTTTTGAAGAAATGTAATGTTTAATTCTCAGTGTTCGCAGTATTTTAAAATATACTAAATAAAACATTTACTATTTTTTTGTTTTCATCTTCTGCATGGACAGTAAGAGTATTTTTACGATTTTGAAAAAAATTTAGATATGAAAGAGTCACAATTTTTCTATTGATTACTAAGATTATTGTACGTGACTTTAACACTCATGATCATTTCAAAGTCTCTTTACTCTTGTGAAAAATGAGTGATTATTTATGGTAAGCATACTGTACACACAAATTATTTTTTGAAAATTTTACTTAAAGAAAAATTAGATTTAATAAATAAATTTAAAAAGTGGGCTAGCCTCTGACAGCCTTTTCCTGTCCTTCCAAACAGTGTGTAGCACCTCTATGATACTCATAAAAATAAAATGACGATCTCTCATCTTAGGAAGTTATCAGTGGTATGAGTTTCAAGAATGTTTGGAATACAAATGCTCATTTCCAATGTATGCACCCCTATTATGAAATTAATTCAAACCTTTTATATGAAAGCTATAACCTAATAACAACCTAAGGATATGGGAAGGGGGGAGGGAGACTGGAGGGGGGAATGGGTGGAGGGAAGGGGATTCAAGGGTTCACTTCTGTGGTTTATCTTAACAAAGGTACGGGTGAATCTTTCTATGAGTGGAATGTGAACTTTTTAGCACAATAACTAAGAAAGTTACATGAAGGCTATGTTAACCAGTTTGATGGAAGTGTTTTGGATTGTGTGTGAAAACACCACTCTGTACCCCAGAAGTGCATTAATGTACACAGTTACTATTCAATAAAAAAAAAGAAAGAAAAAAAGAAAAAAATTAAAAAAAAACAAATGCTCATTTCAAATATTATTTAGTAATATAAAAGAAAGCACAGATTTTAGTGATTTATATTAGAAACATCAAAGTACCTCTGCCTACAAATCATTGTGAAGGAAGTGCATAAGAATAGCTTTATCATGGCTGAAATATTTCTTACTAAATTTCAAAACTGACTATTTCAAAGAAAAGGTAAGGCAGTGATTTTCAACCGGTGTGCCACATAGCACAGGTATGCCATGAAACGGTCTTATATGTGCAATGATAACTTTTAAAGATCTTAATTAAATTATTTTCAAAATAAGTTCAAAGCACTGTAAGTATATTCTTTTTATTTTTTACCCCTTTTTTTGATCAACATAATTTAACTGTGCCATAGAATTTTAACTATAGTTCAAGTGTGCCATGAGATAAAAAGGGTTGAAAAATACTGGATGAAGGGTTTTTCTTATTTCTTGAGTGAATGTTTTTGAAACACCTGCATCCAGGTACATGTGATCTGGGAAACAGCGTGTTGATCAGAGCTGAACATTGGGAAGATGAATAAGGGATGCCTGTCAAATACACTGGAGAGTTAGTATTTTGTTAAAGTCACATGTTATTGCGTTTTGCTACTTATTTGTTCTATTTTTAATCTTTGTCATTTCATTTTCTTAGTTCTCTGAGGATGGAGACTTTATCTTATCCATATTTTATCCCCTCGCACTTAGGCCAGTACTTTGCTGCTAGGTACTTAGCTCTATAAAATATGAGGGGTAAAAATGTGATTTTTTTTTTTGACATTTTTAAAGTCATTTTTTATCTATCAATATATACTCATGATTCTTTTCTTATGTCATTTATCTTTCCAAAACATTGTCCTTAATGGTTATAAGATATTTTAAGGGTTTTGACACATACTACTAATATGCTTTCTAAGAAGTTTGGCAATGCACACTCCCATCAACAGCATTTACAAGCATCATTGAGAGTTTCTCTGCATTCTTAACAAAATGACAATTTTTAACATGTCTGCCAATGGTCTAGGTTAAAAAAAAAAATTGTCTTTTGTTACAATTTGCATTCCATTGGTTGCTAATGAGACTAAAGCTTTCTTAAACATTTATGGCTATTTATAGTTTACTTTCATGAATTACTTGTTCGTAGCATGTTGTAAACTTCCAATTTGGGATATATAGAGATTTTTACTGAATTTTGAATAAATATCCTGGGAATTTAAAACAAGGTAAATTTGAGATACTTTAGCAAAGTGATAAAAAGTATTTGAAATATAAAAAGAACTACATTAGGTAAAATGTCTTCCAATCACAGAAAGTAGAATATGTTCAAGTATTTCATATGAATTCATTGTGAAATATGTGAGAGTATGATTAAAAAGTTATTTAAGATTTCGAATGGGGATCTATATATTAATGCACTGACAAAGTGTAATTATTCAGTTTTATTTCTTCAATAAAAAGAAGGAGTTTTATTTTTCTGAAGCTAATAACAATTTTTCTTTGCTTTTAATGTGAAATTAAATTATATTAAAATATACTTGACATTTTAAAACTTTCAGAACATGATAAGAACAAACATGAAAAGCAGATTTTATTTCCATATATAAACGTACTTAGGATTGGGTCAAATAGCCAGAGGGGCAATATTATACAGTGAAAGGTATAGTTTTATGAGTTATTAAGATTTTAAAAATTCTAGTATTACCACTTTCTACTTGTATGTGATCCTGAGAATGAATGTAAGGTTTGTAAACCAGATTTTTGCCAATGGTACCTTCCAGCTATTACACCATGAAGACAATTGATGTGTAACCTATACTTAATGAATTCTTATTGATGGGTTTAGAAAAACTGATTTTCACATTTACCTTTGATTTACAATAGGACCATTTCTATCATTTAGATGAAGAATTAAAATTGTCAAATTTATTTCTAAAGCCACATCCCAAAAAGTGCCATCAAGAGCATTTTGTACAGCTGAAATCTGTTAGTGCTATTCATTTATGCATATGTATTTTAATAACTGGATAGGTTAAACTTCCCCTTGTTGGAATGTATGATTTTCATATTTCTTGCAATATCAACAAAATTATGTATGCCTCCTAGAAATCCTGCAACGATTGAATTAAATAGAGTAGTATCTGCATTTTAACAAGGCAATCATGTCAAATTAGGTTAACGATATTCCTAAAAGTCTGGTTGTTAAAACATGCTCTAATATGATGTAAAATATTTTTAGCTTCAAAAAGTCTTCAACACTTTTCTACTTTCAATAATACAAACAATAATCTGAAGAAAATGCTGCAAAACCTTTTAAAATACCATCAAGTACTAATGTATCTTTTTCAAAATGGCTTCCTGTCTTCTTTTTATCTGTCCCATCTTCAGGGTTCCTACCCTCTTAGCCTTCATGACCTTGCATTTGATTTATTTGCAGACCACAGAAATAGGGCTTCTTTTGCTGCTTTTGCCCTCTAATCCAACCACATACCATAATTACACTGGAGTTTCTTGAACATTGTTTTCCCACAATCAAGCATCAATTTTGGTGGTTTTGCCTAAAGTATTCATTTTTTAACATGCATAAGTACAACGCTTTTATATCTATGGTATTTCTTACAGTTCACTCAACTTCTTGTCCTCATAGTCTAATCTGCTGGGTTTCTAAATTTAAGTATTTATTTTCATTTCCATAATATTAAATTCTAATATAGTTCTATTTTGTTTTTTTCAAAATCCTTTGTCATTTTTGAGATATATTTTTGTCATTTTGAGATATGCTTCTTCCTTCATAGTGCTTTTCATACTGGCTTTCATGCCTTTAAACATACAAAATACTTGTAGATATATTTGTAGATACAGTCTATGTTTTATCTACTGGCTTTTATTCAAGGAAGTTCATTTCCAAGTTCATTTGCAATTTTTTTTTTTTTGGTGCGGTCCTGTATACATATTTGTGATATTTATACTAGGCCTCTTTTTTTAAAGTATCTGTTTGAGCTGGAAGTTTTGAATATATCAAACTGAAACTATTTAAAATTTCTTCCGTGGCATTTTTCTTTTAGTATGGCAATGACCATAGGGCCATGAAGAAAGAGTTTTTTGTTTTGTTTTGTTTTTCACTTTTTTTCTGTATTGCTTATCTGTTTTGTTTTCCACCCACCCTGAAACAAAGTAGATTGGCAAGTATCATTACTATTGTCTATTACACTATGCACAATTGTATAGTACTCCTTTTTCAATGACATAATGAATGGTCCATTTTCTGTTTTGGAGGTTTACCTACGGTATATTGCATCTTTTAAGGAAGACCTCACTAAAGGAACGTCTCTAGGCAACTTGAAGGCAGCAAATAGCAGTTTCCTCCCTAGAATTCTGTATCCTTTCTGGTTGGCACATATTTCTAGTATTTTACCAATTTATTAGTCATGCAATCATTTTATTTTTTAACTTTACATTTTGAATTAACTTTAGACTTACAGAAGATTGGGAAGATAATACAAAGTGTCTCCATAGACCCTTTAATTGCCTTCTCCTAGCACTAACATCTAAAATAACTGTAGTTGAATTATCAGAATGAGGTATTTAAAATAATATTAATTACTTATCTAAGGTGCTATTTCAGTTTCACCGGTTTTTGTCATGGTATTTCTCCTGTTCTAGGATCCTACCAAGATCCTATACGTCTTTGTTTCGTGCATTCTGTAACATTTCCCCAGGCTTCACTTGTGTTTCATACTTGAAATCTTTATGATACTATTGGTCAGTGACTCTCATGAGCATTCCTTGATTTTGGTTTGTCTGATTTTTTTCATTATTTGATGGAAATAGATACTTTATTTTTTATTTTATTTAATTTCAGATTAATACCAGGGTACATCCACTAAAGTTACATTGTTTGCATTTTTTAAGTAAAGTACAAGTTGCAATTGACTCCTTCCCGCAGGAGGCTATGCACTTTTCATTTATTTCATAGCTCCATATTATTCTGAAATTTTAAAAAGTGTTTCTTCCTCCTCATCCTTGATACCATGTTCCCATTCCACCTTCTTTCTATCCTTTTCCCACTAACTTCATATGAGTAAAAAATTCTCCTTATTTTCTGGTTTACATTTGTCCTTTATATCACAAATGAGCAAAGATATTTTTAATAGGGTTAAGATATTTAATGTGAGATCTGCCCTCTTATCAAATTTTAAGTACCATGAGTAATGTAATTAACTATACTCACAATATTATACTGCAGCTCTCTAGAACTTGTTTATCTTGTAGAAGTGAAAGTTCAGGTTCATTGACCAATAATTCCATTTTCTCTTCCGCCTGCCCCTGCAACTACCATTTTTCTCATAGTTCCTATGAGTGTGACTATATTGGACAGCTCACATAATTGAAATCATGAAGTATTAGTCCTTCTGTGAGTAGCTAATTTGACTTATCATAATGGTCCTTTAGATTCATCCATGTTATCATATATATGAATACTAGATTTTCTTTATTCATCAGTCAGTAGTTATTTCAGTTGTTTCTATAGTTTGTACACTGTGAAATGTCCTAGAAATCACAAGATATCAGTTCACAAAACTCTTTCTCTTTGTAGTTTATAGATGTGTAATAATCCATTGTGTAAAAAGCATAGTTTATTCAACCATTTCCCTATGAATAAGCATCTAGATTGTTTCCTATATTCTGCAATTCCAAACAATGATGCAAAAGATAACTATGTGTATCTGCACTTTTATAATTTTAGAGGCATATTTTCAGGACATATTGCTAGAAGTGGGATTAATGAGTCCAAGATAAATAAAGACAATGTCTCTGTATTTTTAAAGTATTTTGTATAGGTGTTTTTTTCTGGTTAATAGATGTGCCATCATGAGCTAGATTAAATATTTATTATAATTGTTTTAAAAATAATGCCATTTCTATTTGTAAAATTCTGCTAACCAGCTTTTATGAAAAGCTTCTCAAGTATGGTAAAATTTTCATTTCTTGACATAAAATCCTTTCTGTCAAAATCATCAACTGCATTGCAGCTGTTGTTAGAGATGCATCAGATATCACAAAATAGGTTTGTTCCTTTGATTGTATACCAAACATTTTCTACTCTGAAATAAAAAGATGTAACAAAAACTATGTTCATGTTAAATATAAGTGTGAATTTCATATGCTTAAGCATTTTAAAATTACGAAATGTTAAGAAGGTGATTACTTCAAAGTTTGCAAAAAAAATTTTATGAGCTTGACTCATTCATGGTAGAACACTGAAGCTGTTCATAGTTCTTCTACAATATGTCTTTGAAATTCTTTTCAACACGTTTACTAACAGGAAAAGTTTAAGGAACAATATTTTCATTATTCTCACTATTCTAGCATTTCTACTCCTCAACCCCAATTCTGAGAATATATTCTCAATTAAAAATAATTATATAAAGATTCAAAAGTAGAGAATTAAAAGAAATTAATAACAAATGAATTCAACAGTTTTAAGGAGGTTGTAAGACATAACCAATTTTTCTAAGATAGACCTGAGTTTCTAGGCTTTCAAAATCAGTCTGTCTTTTTCTATGCCTGAAGAGTATTCTATGAGATACATACACATACAGTTTGTTAACCCATTCATGAGTTGATGGACACTTGGATTCATTCCATGCCTTGGCAATTATTAATTAAGCTGCAGTGAATATTCTAGTGCAAATGTTCTTATGGTAGAATGAGTTTTTTTTTTTTTTTAATTCTTCTGGGTAGATACCTGGTAATGGGATTGCAGGATAAAGTGGGAGGTTTACTTTAAGCTCTTTGAGGTTTCTCCATACTTTTTTCCATAAAGGCTGTACTAGTTTGCAATCCCACTAGGAGCGTAAAAGTGTTCCCTTCTCTCCACATCAACACAAGCATCTGCAGCTTTGGGACTTTTGTGATGTGGACCATTCTCACTGGAGTTAGGTGGTATCTCATTTGCATTAGGTGGTTTTCATTTGCGTTTCTCTGGTGGTTAGGGATGATGAGCATTTTTTCATGTATTTGTTGGCCATTCATCTTTGTTCTTCTGAAAACATTCTGTTCATGTTTCTTGCCCACTTATAAATGGCACTGTTTGCTTTTTTATTATTACTATTAGTTTGAGTTCTCTGTAGATTCTACTTATCAGCTCTTTATCAGATTCACAGCATGAAAATATCTTTTCCCATTCTGAAGTTTGTCTGTATGCCTTAGATGTTGTGCCCTTAGCTGTGGAGAAGCTTTTTAGCATTATCATGTCCTATTAATTTATTTTTGGTGTGGCTACAATTGCCAAGGGGTCTTTTTCATGAAATCTTTTCCCAGGCTAATGTTAACAGATTTTTTTCACATTGCTTCAATAATTTTTATCATTTCTCATCTCAAATTTAATTTTTTATTTAGCAAGAGTCAACTTTGTAACTGGTAAGAGGCGTGGGCCAGTTTCAGTCTTCTACAAGTGACTAACCAATTCTTCCAGCACCATTTATTAAATAGGGATTCTTTTCTGCACTTCATGATTTTGTTTGGTTTATCAAAGATCTGATGGCAATATGTGGCTGGTTCCATACTTGGGCTCTCTATTCCATTCAATAGACCTGTGTCTGTATTTTTGTGGCACTACCATGCTGATCTTACAGACTTGTAGTATAATATAAAGTCTGGTAACATGATGCCTCCATGAAAAAAAAAAGTAATTTATCACTTAACATGTGGTCATTATTTTGAGGCAGTGTGAAGCAGAAGCAGAAAAATTATGGCAAGTAAATTAATACCAGTTCTTAGAAAGGACATAAGAACAATGGGTTATTACATGAAAGGATTTCAAAATTGAGTTAAATGTTCAGTATTATAACTGTAAGAATTGAGAAATTCTATTGCATTAAAATAATTTACTTTTCCAGGATTTTTGAGGGATAACTAAAATCCAACAAATATTAGAACTATGTATTTTAATTTATATTTTTCTGTTTTTTAATTAAGTAGTTTGTTTGCTTTTATAATAGCATACATGAAATAAGTAGATATGCAATTTATGTAAACTTGAGGTTAATGTCACAACAGCTGTAGATTTAGATGTTTAGGTATAAAACTGATGAAAATAGGGTCAAAATGGCAGACCATAATAGATATTATGTAAGGGATTACTTTTTAAAATAAAAGTTCAAACTCCTTTGAAAAGAATTATTTCATCCTTCTAAAGAAATATCATAATATCTTGATGTCAATAATTGCTTTGTTGGCTCAGCACCCATAGCACAGTGGTTACAGCACCAGCCATATATGCCGAGGGTAGCAGGTTTGAACCTGGTCTGGGCCAGCTAAACAAATGCAACAAAAAAAAATCTGGGCATTGTGGCAGGTGCCTGCAATCCCAATTACTTGGGAGGCAATTATTAATATCAATATTATGATCCTTCTTTTGAAGGATGAGATAATTCTTTTCAAAAGAGTTTCAACTTGTATTTTAAAAAGTAATTCCTTGGCTCGGCGCCTGTGGCTCAATTGGCTAAGGCGCCAGCCACATACACCTAAGGTGGCGGGTTCGAATCCCCAGCCCGGGCCCACCAAACAACAATGATGGCTGCAACCAAAAAATGGTCGGGCGTTGTGGCAGGCACCTGTGGTCCCAGCTACTTGGGAGGCGGAGGCAGGAGACTCCCTTAAGCCCAGGAGTTGGAGGTTGCTATGAGCTGTGATGCCATGGCACTCTACCCAAGGGGATAGCTTGAGGGTCCGTCTCAAAAAAAAAAAAAAAGTAATTACTTGTATAAGAGAATCACTTAAGCCCAAGAGTTTGAGGTTGCTGTGAGCTGTGACATGGCACTCTACCGAGGGTGATATAGTGAGAATCTATCTCAAATAATACTAATAATAATAGCTTTTTTTTTCTGATTTATCACAGGGCATTACTTTATTTGACCTAAGAACTTAAATGAAGGGAAGAATACCATAGTCAGTAATAAGAATTCAATACTTAGATCCCTCATGTCCTAGTCTTTTCTGCATTGCTACCATTTAACAGAATACCTGAGATTGGATGTTATGGTTTGTGTTGGTTTGATTGACCTTGCCAAGTCTTATGTTCATCTCCAATGTTGGAGAGTGTTTAGGTCATGGTGGTGAGTCCCTCATGAATGGCTTGGTGCCATTCCTGTGGTAGTGAATTCTTGCTCTACTAGTTCCCATAATAACTGCTTATTAAAAGAGTTTGACACCTCCCTTCCGTTTCTCTCTTTTGTTTTTCTCTCTCAGCATTTAATCTGCTTCAGCTGCCTACCCTTTACATTCTACCAAGAATGGAAACAGCCTGAGACCCTCATTAGCAGCAGGTACTGGCACTATGCATCTTGTATGGTATGCAGAACCAAGAGCAAAATGAACCTGTATGTATGTGTATATATAGATATATTATATATATAAACCTGTATGCATATATATAAATTAATGAATGAATACAGATTAATAATAATCTATACATATAAATTACACATATATAAATATTTATATATATAGAATACCCAGCCTTGTGTATCTCTTTATAGCAGCACAAATGAACGAAAACCTTGGTATTGTATAAAGAAAAAAGTTTATTTAGCTCACGGTACTGCAAGCTAAGAAGTTCAAAGGCATCTCCCTGGCTTGTGGGGAGGGCTTTTGTGCTGTGTCATAATGATGCAGGGTTCCCCCATTCAAGGCTTGACAAGGGACCCCCCCCCCCACCACTGCTTCCTAGGCCTGGGCAATTTCATGAAGGGAACTCTCTGACATTCACCTCACTCAATTGGAAGAGACTGTATTCATTCATTAATGTCTTCATTCACTTTGAAAAAGTGTTTTCTACATACCAAGTTCTAGCCAAATGTAACTGTCAAGGCTATATTTACCCCTAGACAAAAGACCCAGGCACAGACTTCCTTCCAGCTTGGGTCTTTCCCTCTGTCAGAAGCTCTAGTACTCCTTTCTTTACTCCTTCAGTATTCTTTACTGTCTAATAAATCTTATCTTACCATGATCTGTGGTCCATGGGTTCATTCTTTGAATCCACGAGACCGAGGACCTACTGAAGAAAGAAATTCCAGTAACAATAACATGGTGGAGAAGACCAGAGAGGAAGCATAAAGATGTGATGAGCAAACCTGAGGTATGTCCTGGCTTTGTAAGAGCCTTCTGTCTTTGGAAGTAATATGGACCTATAGGAACTAATCCGGTCTCAATAGAGCAAGGACTTACACACACCATGAGAAGGCACCAAATCATCCACCCCCATGACCCAAACACCTCGCACCAGGTCCCACTTCCCAATTCTGCCACATTCAGGGTCCAATTTCAACATGAGTTTTGGGGAGGGCAAACTGAAGCCATGCCAGCTGACTTAAAATAATGGATGGAATGACTGGCTAAAAAAAAAGAAGGAAATAAAAAGAAGTTGAGCAATGCAATAAAACAACTAAACTTAACAGAAATCTATGGAACACTAAAACTTGAAATAGTGGAAAACAAATTCTTTTTAAATACACATGAACATTATCAGAAATATACAAGCTTGTTGGGCATTTAAAAAGCCATATTCAGTTGAAAGTGTTTATTTTTTCAGGTTCTCTTCTTAACACCTTTCCTTCTCTTTTGATTATTTTTTAAAATTTCTAAATATAAGGGAACACATTTTGTTTACATACTTTGTTTTTATACAGACTGAGTTTGAGTTGTAAGTGTGCCTTTCACTCAGATAATGTGCACTGTACACAGTAAATATGAATTTACCATTCCCATCTTCTCTCCCAGCTTGACATTTATTAGGATTTACTTCCATACTGTGCATTTAACTGTTGATCAATTAGCACCAATTTGGCATTGAGTACATGTATTTGTTTCTCCATTCTTGTGATGTTTCACTTACAAGCATAGTTTCCAGCTCCGTCCAGGTTGTCCCAAAAGATACTAGATTGCCATTTTTTATGGGTGAGTAGTACTCTATAATATGTGTATACCACATTTTATTAATCCCTTAAAAATTATCGGTGGGCACGTTAGTTGTTTTCATATCTTTGTGATTGTGAATTGTGCTTCTATAAACATTTGACTGCAGGTGTCCTTTTTATAAAATAACCTTTTTTCCCTTTGGGTATATAGACAGCAGTGGTATTGCTGGATCAAATGGTAGGTCTACTTTAAATTCTTCATTTTATAGGTAGCTCCATGTAATTTCCCACAGAAGTTATACTAATTCGCAGTCCCACAAACAGGGCATAAGTGTTCTTTTCTCTCCACATCCATGCTAACATCTGTTGTTTTGGGATTTGTTGATATGAGCCATTCTCATTGAAGTTAGGTGATATCTCAATGTAGTTTTGATTTCAATTTCCCTAATGAGCATTTTTTGGCCATTAAAATAGCTTCATTTGAAAAGTTTCTGTTCGTGTCTTTTGTCTACATTTTAAAATTCGCTGTAAAAATTCACTGATTTACTTGAGTTTTTGGTCTTTTATCAGATGCTTAGCATGGCTCTATTTCCCAAGGTAAGTTACAGAGTCAATGGAATTCTCCTTGCAATACCAACACAATTTTTTTTTTTTTTGCAGATCGGGAAGAAATAGAAATGCCTTGCATGAAACTAGAAAATACCTCAAATAAGCAATGCAATCTTATATAATAAAAACAAAGTAGAAGACATCACTTTACCAGACTTCAAGCTAGACTGCAAGGACATTATAACCAAAAAATCATGGAACTGACACAAAAACAGTGTCAAAGATTTATGGATCAGAGCAGAGAACTGAAGCATAAAATCTTCCTCACACTCTCATCATGATTTTTTTCAGAAAAGATACAAATATACACCGAAGAAAAGAATTCATGTTCAATAAATGGTGCTGGGAAACTGGATAGCCACATGTAAAAGACTGAAACAAGATCCATACCTCTCACCACTCACAAAAATTAAGTCATAGTAGATAAAAGGCTTAAACTGAACGGGTGAAATTGTAAGAATTCTATAAGAAAATGTTGGAGAAACTCATATAGATATTGGTTTAGACAAAGAATTCATAAACAAGACCTAAGAGTAATCAAAGCAAAAACAAGAATAAATGAAGGGAACATGATAAAATTAAAAGCTTTTGACACCCAAGGACACAAGCACAAGAGCAAATAGATGGCTCACAGAATGGGAGTAAATATTCATATGAAAATGTTTAATCATAGAAGGTGTGTACTTTCTAGTCATAATGAAATTGAACTAAAAATCAACAACAGAAGTACATTTTGGAAGCTCATAATATATATAAAATTAAACAACACATTCCTACTTAATCAATGGATAAATAAATAAATAATTAGAATATGTTTTTAAATAAGTGAAAAGTACAACAGGAGATATGATACACATAGGATATAGCTAACATAGGGGTTAGTGGGGAATTCGTACTTGTAAACACCTATATTTAAAAATAATACAGATGTTTGTTCTCAGTCCTTATGTTAAATATTATTATTGTCATTAAATTTAGCCTTTTTAATTCTGTAAAGGCAAAAGTGGAAACCTAATATACACATGTATAAGTAAGAAAAATTAATAAAAAAGAAAAAACTACCTTGGATCTTTAAAGCCTCTAGAGCAGTGTTTTTCAACCTTTTCTATCTCATGACACACTTGAATCTGCAAACTTCTTCAGTACACTTAAATTATGTTGGTCAAAAAAAGAATAAAAAGAAAGAATATAAAAACAGACAGATTTAAATAAATGACCTAACATTTCACCTTAAGAAATTTAAAAAACTAAGGAGTAAACTAAACTCAGAGCAAGCAGAATGAAGGGAGTAACAAATATTATGGTAAAAATAAACGAAAGAAAAAGGAGAAAAACAACAAATAGAATTAATGAATCTCAAAGTTTATTTTTTTAAAAGAAAAGTAAAATTGACAACCATTTAGCTGAATTAATCAAGAAGAAAACAAAAAAAAATTGACATTACTATAACCAAGAATGACAGAGAGTAAATTACTATTGACCTTCATCAAATTAAAAGAATTATAAAAGAAGACTATGGACATGGTAAATCAAGATATAGTTTTATTTATTTATTTATTTGTTTATTGTATGGGATTCATTGAGGGTACAAAAAATTATGTTACACTGATTGGATTTGTTAGGTAAAGTCCCTCTCATAATTGTGTCCTGCCCCCAAGAGGTGTGCCATGTACCATGATCCTCCATCCCGCTCCCTCTACCCCTCTCCCTGCATCCTTATTCCCCAACCCCCCCACCTTACATTAGATCATCTTTTGCCTTCATATTAGAATAAAATACACTGGATTCTTGCTTCTCCATTACTATGATACTTTACTAAGAAAAATGTGTTCCATTTCCATTCCGTACATATAAAAGATGTAAAGTCTCCAACTTTTTAAAAGGCTGAATAGTATTCTATGGTACACACATTACATATCTTACATCTTGTTAATCCATTCCTTGGTTGATGGGCATTTAGGCTGTTTCCAAACTTTGGCAATTGTAAATTGAGCTGAGTTAAATAGTCTATTGCAAATGTCCGTATGATAAAAAAAAATTTTTCTTCTGCGTAGATACCTGCAGGATCGAATGGGAGCTCTAGCTTGAGTTCTTTGAGGGTTCTCCATACTTCCTTCCAAAAATGTACTAGTTGGCAGTCCCACCAGCAGTGTAAAAGTGTTCCCTTCTCTCCACATCCACACCAGCATCTGCAGCTTTGAGACTTTGTGATGTTGGCCCTTCTCACAGGGGTTAGGTGATATCAGGGTAGTTTTGATTTGCATTTCTCTGAAGATTAGGGATGATGAGTATTTTTTTCATGTTTGTTAACCATTCATCTGTCTTCTTTAATGAAGCTTCTATTCATCTCTCTTGCTCTGTGATATATGGGATTGTTGGGTCTTTTTTTGTTATTGGTTAATTTGAGTTATCTGGAGATCCTAGATATCAATCTTCTATCTGATTCATAATATGCAAACATCTTTTCCCATTCTGAAGGTAGGTTATTGTTTGCTTTGGTGGTTGTTTCCTTAGCTATACAGAAGTTTTTCACTTTAATTAAGTCGCATTTGTTTATTCTTGCAATTGCCACAGAAGTCTTCTTCATAAAATCTTTCCTCAGGCCGATATCTTCAAGTGTCTTCCCCACACTTTCTTTGAGGATTTTTATTATTTCATGCCTTAGATTTAAATCTTTTAAATTTTTTATCCACCTTGAATAGTTTTTATAAGTGTTGAGAGGTGTGGGTCCATTTTCAGTCATTTACATGTGGTTATTCAGTTCTCTCAATACCACTTACCGAATAGGGATTCTTTTCTCCAGTGTATGTTCTTATTTGGTTTATCAAAGGTCTAGTGGCTGTAAGATGCTAGTTTCATCTCATGGTTTCCCTTCAGTTCCAAATGTTAATGTCTCTATTTTTGTGCCAATATGTTGTTTTGAGCACTATGACCCTGAGTATAGCCTAAAGTCTAATAGGGCGATAACTTGGCTTTGTTTTTATGACTTAAGAATTGCCTTAGCTATATGGTTTTTTTTCTGGTTCCATAAAAAAACAAAGAGCTATTTTTTGTCAAAATCTTGTGTTCATTTATTTTTTGAGGCCAAGACTCACTCTGTCACCCTGTGTAGAGTGGTATGGTGTCATGGTAGCCCACAGAAACCTCAAACTCCTGGACTCAAGTGACCGTCCTGCCTCAGCCTTCAGAGTAGCTGGGACTACAGGTGCCTGCCATGTTGTACAACTAGTTTTTTCTATTTTAAGTAGAGATGAGGGTTTCATTCTTGGTCAGGCAGGTCTTGAACCTGTGAGCTCAAGCAATCCACCCACTTTGGCCTCCCAGAGGGCTAAGATTACAGGCGTGAGCCACCACATTGTGCGCATAAAATAATAGCATCGTACTTAATGTGAAAGTTTGAATGCATGACTTCTAAAGTAAGAAAGTATAGAAAAGTGTAGCTGTCCTGTTCATTTTTGTTCAATATTTTATTGAATGTTTAAGATAAGGGGAGGTTATAAAAGAAGGCAAGAAAAAAAGAAATAAAAAGCATCTAGATTGAAAAAGAAGAAGTGAAACTCCATGTGCAGAGGGTGTGATGTTGCACAGACAGTTCATGTGCACACCGAGCCTTCCAAAACACTCTCCACTCTAAAAACTGCAGGTCAGCAGCATTGGAATACTTCAAACCTGACCCAGATAAATGGAATACATTCAACATTCATGGATAAGGTACTTAATATTGTTAAAATAACAGTACTTTTCCCATCTTACAGATTCAACATAATTCCTATTAAAATCACAACTGTTTTGCAGATACCAAAAGAAAAACACACATACACACCAGATCCTAAAATGTATATGGAAATGGAAGGGAAGAAGAAAAAAGAGCCAAAGGAGTCTTTAAAATGAACAAAATGAGTGGACTCACATTTCCTGCTACCAAAATCTTCTGCAAAAAGTAAGTAGGTTCTACGTTAGGAATAGAGCTATAGATCATACCTCAGTATTGCATAATGCAATGATATATTTCAAAACTATTAAGAATAGAGTCTAAATGTCTTACCACAACAAATAAGTACGTAAGGAGACACTTATGTTAATCAGTTAGATGTAAGCATTCCACTTTATATATCAAATCAGCACATTATACCCCACAAAGGCATTAATGTACACAGTTATGATTTAATAAAGAATAAAAAAAGAGTCAAGAACTAAATTCTTACAATTTCTATCAATTGAACTGCCCTTATGTACAAAGTTTCCTTCTGGAGTGAAAAAATGTCTAAAATTAGGCAGTAATGATGCTGGCACATCTCTATGCCCATACACACCCAAAGCAACTGAAACATTTACTTTGAAGGGTGAGTTTTATCATATGTAAATCGTATTTCAATAAAGCTGTTGGGAAAAAAAGAACCTATAATCAAAGAACTGCTGATTCTCAGAAATGGGCTTGGAAAATGAAGCATGTTTCAACTGCTTGTGAGAATTAATTTTTCAAAGACAGGAAAAAGTAAAGTTAAGACAGATGTATTCACTTTGATCAAAAGGAAATTTGAATCACAGTGATCTAAGTTAGACAATGACTGAAATTTTCTTTTCTTGTTTTCTGATGCCCTTTTCTGTTTTATTTAAAGCTGTTTACACTAGGATTTTGTTCCTGCTAATGAGTGTTTTGCTCACATTGAACTTTTTGAGGTGGTATTTTATTTGACACATTAAAGACCTTATTTAAGCTTCTCATGTTCCCAGGGTTGTTGTAATGCAAGCTTGGAAGTCCAGGTATCTTTTATGAATCTCTTTCTTTCTCCTTTTCTTTGTCTGATACAATGTTAATTATGCTTATTAGTGGATTGCATGTATACATTATTAGACTACAAATTTTGACATGTTAGAATTTATTAAAGATTTAAACATGAAGCTGTTCAGTTTTAAAAGGACAGGCAGTTATTTAATAACTCTGGAGGAATAAAATTACCAGCACAAATTTGTATGAATAATCATTAAAGTTTTATAATTATTTTTTCTTATTTTTAGGTGTTAAAAACTTAATACATTGTAATGGATAATGAAATGCTTGAATGGAGATATTTTCTTTGATTCAAAGCAGAAAACTTAATAAATAAACTTTTATAAATAACCATTAAATATAGTATCCTACTAACAATAAAATAATTCTACATACAACAATGATTGCCATGTTTTAATCTTCTTATTTAATATTTTTTAACTTAATTAATTTTTACATATACATGTGTTTACTAGGTTTCCACTTTTGCCTTCACAAAATCAGAAAGGCTTAAAATGTAACAACAATAACATTGTTTAAGATAAGGACTAGAAACAAAAACCTGGTAGAGAATGAATGAAGATAAATACATTCAGAAAAGAAATCAGATGATTGCTGCAATGAAGTATTAAGCAATAATAATAATAGTAATACAAAGAAAGTAACATTTGCATTGTCAAATAAGAGTATGTCTATTATAGAATGCTTTGACTCTGAGGTTCAGTATAGAGTCATCAATTAACTTCTTATTATTTTTTTCCCAAAGTCTCAAAAAATCGACAACTAATATTTATAAATAAAATTAAAAGATAATTTCAAAAAACAGATCATGCCAAATCTTATGTGTTTTAATCTTTCTTTATACACTACATTTAATTAACACTAGTATTTACTTTTAGCAAATAGATGAGACCCTCCAGATATTTGTCCTACAGAAAACTCAAATATTTATATCCACAAGTAATGATCATCTCTGCCTGTTTCTTATCCCTCCAATTCCAAACAATATATTCATTTCCTTGTATCCTTGTGTAATAGTACTCTCATTTCACTGTTGTTTTGATCCTCTCTACATTATGTCCTAACTTTTTGTCATTTTGATTTATTACAATCTCCTTCCAAATTTTCATGCCTCCTATCTCACTGTCTTCCCATCTTTTTCCATATTGCTACCAACTTTTATCATTTTATTTTATTTTATTTTGGACAAGGTCTTATTCGGTCACATAAGCAAAAGTATAGTGTCATCATCATAGCTCACCGCTGACTCAAGCTTCTGGACTCAAGTGGTTCTCCTGCCTTAGACTCCCTAGTAACCACACAATAGGTGTGTACCACCACATCTAGATAATTTTTCTACATTTCATAGAGATGAGAATTTCCTTCTTGCTCAGGCTGAACTCGAACTCCTGGCCTCAAGCAATCCTCCTGCTTTGGCCTCCTAAGATGCTCAGATAGCTATGAGCCATCACATCTGGCCTCAATTTATATTTC
>CAUYQV010020809.1:0-35846 GCA_963574575.1 Galagoides demidoff | reverse complement strand
GCCATGGCATCACAGCTCATAGCAACCTCCAACTCCTGGGCTCAAGCGAGTCTCCTGCCTCTGCCTCCCAAGTAGCTGGGACCACAGGCACCCACCACAACGCCCGGCCATTTTTTGGTTGCAGCCATCATTGTTGTTTGGTGGGCCTGGGCTGGGGATTCAAACCCGCCACCTTAGGTGTACGTGGCTGGCGCCTTAGCCAACTGAGCCACAGGCGCCGAGCCACAACTACTATTCTTGCTTGTGTGTGACACTCCCAGTGAGTGCACCCGCTCTCTGACTACATCTCACACTATAGCAGCACAGCACTTTGGGACCACCCTCAAGTCCTAAACAGAACTTACACAAATGTCACTATAACAATCTTCCTATTCCATACCCTGCCATGTCCCTTTAACTGTTGAGATATCTGCAAACAAAGCATAGCAATTTCTGTTTGAACAGCATGATGGCATTGAGAAAAATCCAAAAATACTGAACTTAAGATTTTGAAGACTAGCATTTGAGTACTGGCTCTGCACATGCTGGTTGAAATGCATCGTATGGGTCACAACCAGTCTTAGTCCTGAGGCCCCAAAGCTGAGAACAATAGATGATGAGCCCCCTTCACATCCATACTCTGAAGCTGCATCATCCAATATGGTAACCACTTGCACATGTAGGTGTTGAGCACTCAAAGTGGGGCCTGAGCACTTGACGTGAGATATGCTATAAGTGTAAAATACTCAACAGATGTCTAAGACTCACCAGGACTTTTATTGATAAGTAAAATATTTCTAATAATAGTTTATAATGATTATATACTAACATAGCAATACTTTGGATATATCGGATTAAATGAAATACATTATGAAAATTATTTTTACCTATTTCTTACATCTTTAATGTGGCCAATGGAAAAAAATGTTAATTATATATAGATAGTCTGCATTATATTTTTATGGCACAGGGCTGTTCTAGAGAGAGGTGTAAGACCTTGTGCAGATTTGCCATGAAGTGCCACAACACAGCTCTGCAACTCGCCTTGCAGTATAGTCCCCACCTTCAGTTTCCATGTGATGAGAGACTGGGAGAGAGGCAAGGTGGCTGGTGAGTGGCAGGGTCTTGAAGAGAGTCATCTTCAGAGGGCACTCAGAGGGCTCCCCTCTCCATGGGCGCTTCCCACTCTCCCCACCAGCACTGTTAGCTCAAAGCCAGGAAAGGGCCTGAAAAGACTCATCTGAAGTCTTGTGGGTACTTTAGAGCTGAGAGGACAACAGGGCGGGTACCTGTCTGTGGCCTGAGGTTGGCTCCAGGCAACTGTAGCAACTGAGCCAAGACAGAACGTGTGTGGGGAATGACCTTCTGCTTTCTCCCTGGGCCAAGAGGATGTCAGTGATGACTAAAGCACCTTGAAAAGACTCTGTCCTACAGCTTTGCCTGCTAAGGTGTGAAGACTCCAACAGAAAGCCCTTCAAAGAGCTCCAGATGGGTGTAGCATGTAAAATAAGAGGTGAGGAGGGAGGGGGACCAGATCAGCTGGAAAGTGCCTGCCCACATCAGGAGACAATGGTACATCCCCAATCCCTGCAAAGCTCTCCAAGAGCTATCACAAAAATGCCCAACAAGAGACAGAGCCAGCACTGGGGCCCTACCCTGTGAGAGGCCCCAACACAGACAGCAGTCATATCAGCTAGACACCTGAGTTTCCTGTCTTCCATTCCCCACCCCCAGCCTTGGAGGAGCCAGAAATGTCAGAGCTAACAGGGTACAGGTAGAACAACAAAAATAAAGTAGCTAAACAGATCTCTCTTCTTGCTGCAGGTTTCCTAGAGCTTGTCAAGCCCAAGCTGGGGAAGGGAGAAGATTTCAAGTAAAATGCAAGGCTGAGGTTCTGCTATTAGAGCTAGAATTTTAGGACCTACAAATAAAGTTTATTCATAGTTGAAAATTTAGCTCCAAATCTGTGGGATATCCAATATATAACATACCATGTGGGAACAGAGATGAACATCAAACAGAATGGGCTTAAAAGGGAGCCCATTGAAGGGAGAAAAAGGAATAACATTGTAAGGTAAAGTGTTTTCACTAAATTGGTGACCTCATATTACACAAGTCATACCTGAGACAAGAATGACATGATGATGACAGTAATAAAGCCGACATTTCCTATGTGCTTGACATGTTCCAGCACTTTCTATACATTATCGCTTTTAATGTTCTCCCCAAACGTACGAGTTTATCTCCTCTTTTTACTGATGAGATAACAAGGAATTTGCCCTAAGCAGGCAGCTGGGAAGCAGCAGAGAAGGGAGAGAGTGCTGGTCTGACTCCGAGCCTCACACTTTTAATCACTGGGCTCTACAGCTTCTGAGAGTCACTGATCAGAAGAGATCTGTGAAAGCCTTTGTAAACTGTAAAGTGCCACAAACGCTAGTGATCATTTATGTTTACCGCCAGGCTACAAGGCAGAGGAGCAAATACAAGGGGAACCAATACAGCATCGTCCAATGTCTGTTTAGTTCCCGGGCACACTCGTCTTTACAAACAACATGGGAAATATAAGACTAGCAGCTTTCTTTCCCCCAGAGCCTCTCAATTCAGCAATTTTGGAAAATTCTGTTTTCTAATTAGAAGTATGATAGTGAAGGGGCCTACAGAGTGCGGGTTTATCTCCATCTACAAAGCAAAGATGTTTTCCAAAACCCACTGCGTGGGAGGGAAGGCAGGGGCAGGAAATAAGGGCATTTGGGAGTAGTAAGGACCGCAGGACAGTAGCGGCTTCAACCCCAGGAACAGTAGATGGCCTCTGACCCCTTCTTGTACATCTATTGCATTATGCAAGTTGCATAATTTCTGCATTCATCTGTCTTCTTTCTGAATGGGAATAACAACACTCTTGCTGCCTGGAAGTCAAGGGGTTGACCAGATCACTTTTTTCTAGTAGTTGTGTAGTTGTGATTCCCAATGCCTTGTTTGCAATATGCCAGCTGATCTTTATCTCAAGAGATGAAGCAAAAAGTGAAAATAAAGAGCATGTTGCTAAAACACTAATAATACATCATTGGGTGGGGGGATGTTTTGAGGAGTACTGAGGGACCATAAATGGAAAATGATGACCAGTCTATGTACCTCTCACCAGATGAGAAGTCACTGTGAATGAGATAACATTCTTCCCTGAAGTGCGACGTCTCCTCTCCCCACAGTGGTCCTTCCCCATTACCTCAGTGACCAGCAAGGAGCGAGTGGGCTGGGGTCGACCTCTCCTGTCCACTGTGCCTTTCTCTGTGGCTCTATTGACTTATTTTTTTCTTCCATTAAATGCTTTTTTTTTTGAGACAGAGTCTCACTATGTCACCCTCAGTAGAGTGCTGTGGCATCACAGCTCACAGCAACCTCAAACTCTTGAGCTTAAGATGATTCTCGTGCCTTAGCCTCCTGAGTAGCTGGGACTATAGGCACCCACCACAATGCTCAGTTATTTTTTTTTTTTTGTTGCAGTTGTCATTGTTTAGCTGGCCTGGGCTGGGTTTGAACCCACAAGCCTCAGTGTATGTGGCTGGCGCCATAACCACTATGCTATGGGCACCGAGCCTATTTTTTTTTTTATTAAATCATAACTGTGTACATTGATGCATTTATGGGATTCAGCGTACTGAGTTGATATACAATGTGAAATGCTTACATTTTTGAAGGTTCTCTGTGGCCCGAGCTTCTTTAGCACTGAGTTAAAGCTCATTCAGATAAAGATCTTGCCAAGGAGAGGATGTCTTTATAAGGAAAGCTAAGTTTATATCCTGGCCTGCACTTAAGAAAAAGTGCCACCAACAAAAAGTCCCCCTTTGGAGTCACCCTGTATTAATTTACTTAGCCATTTAGTGTCTATTTATCAAGCAGCCATATGTGCGGCAGTGGACCCACCTGAGTTACCAGCCTCGGGGAACACACTTTCCAGAGGGAGAACAAATGACACACAGACACACACAACATACGTGTTGGGTTCTGGGAAACGCTAGGAAGAAAAACAAAGTATGTAAGGAGGAGGTGGTGTAATCGGGTGGAGTTGGGGATATTGCTATTTAATATGAGGAGGGCAGGAAGGCTCTCTGGGTAAGGTGGACATTTAAGCAGAAGAGAGGGAAGGGAGGAAGTGGCCTGTGGGTGTCTGGGGGAAGAGCAGTTGCAAAGGCCCTGAGGCGGGAGTCTGTTGCCGCATCTGAGGAAAAGTAAAGACTAAGAGTTCCAGATCCTCCAGGGTGATGGGTTTCTTTTCATAATTATTCCAACATGCTGACATAATAGATCTTAGAGATCCATTAGAGAAGTATTTGCTATAACCAGCTAAGTTCTCTTCCAGAGAATAAACACATGTTCTATTTTTCTATCCTGATGACTGAGAGAAGAGGATAGGGATTTTTGTGCAATTTAGCTGCCTCTGACGAGGTATTCACCTGGTCCGTCTCTCACCAGGACTTCATGTGCCATACTCAGGGCTTGGATTTCATCCAGAAGCACATGGTGATGTTTAGAATCCACCAAAGGATTCAAAAACAGGAGGGAAATTTCATTTTCTCTATGAGACAACTGGGGCCGCAGAGCAGAGCTCCATTTGGGAGGAACAGAGTCTTGCCTAGAGACAAGACAATTCCCTGGGCTGGGAGAAATGAGGAAGACTTGAATAGCGGCAGAGGACAGGGATGAGAGGCTAAAGTCAGGAGGCAGTAAAGCAGTGGAATTGACAGGACTCGCCGGCTGACTGAATGGGAGAGACACAGGAAGGGAGAGCCCCTTGTCACTCCCAGTCTCTGCCTCAGACCATGGGGAGAATGGTAGTATTTCTGACCAAGATACAGAACAAGGGAGGAGACATAGAGTGTTGCTTCTCTGCTTATTGTTATTATTTTTCGGAGGATATGATAGGGGAGAAGATGGAAGGACAAAACTCAGAAGAGAAATAGGTCAAGTTCAGTTCTTTGAGGGCCTAATATACATCTAATAGGAAATGCTCTTTATGGCCCCGGCTGTATGGGTCTAGCACATGGGAATGAGATTAATCCTTAAGACACTGATTAAAGAGTGATGTAGTCAAAGCTTTAGGACGGAATGCCTGCTTTCCCAGAGATGGGGTATAAAGTGAGAAGGTTAAGGACAGAATTTGAATACGAACATTGAAGAGATGAGAAGACGAGAAGGAGGATGAAAACACGAACACTGTGATTAAGTAAAGGAGGTGAAAGCTATGTTAATTAGTAGGCTGTAAGCACTCCAATTTGTACAAATAATCAACACATTGAATCCCACAAAGGCATAAATGTATTCATGATCTATGTATATATGACTTAATAAAAAAAGAAAGAAAGAAAGAAAGAAAGAAAGCAAACATGACCCAACAGGGTAGGGCAAAATCCAGCATAACGGAAAACTTAGAAGTAAAAAAGGGGTTTCACTGATGGCTCATATCACTGAGCTCAAATAAGACACATCATAAAACTTTCAACAGAGATTTGCTGAGCACCGACTGTGTCCAGGCATGGTGCTGGCACAGGGAACACAGTAACTACCATGGCACGGTTTCTTCCTACGTGGAGCTTACCAGATTTACAACCAGGAGAGATCCCTGGTGACCCCGGCAAGGGCTCTTACAGTGGAAGTCAGTTTCACCAGGTCACTAGGAATGAGGAGGAGTGTGGAAATGCAAGTCACTCCTAACTGCCCTACGCTTTCAAGTAGCCTGGCTGGAGAGAAGAGACATGGAACCACAGTGAGGGTGCAACACGGAGTGAGGGAGTATTTTCTTTGGAATATGCAAGACTTGAGTATATGTCTATGCAGAGGAGAATGAAGGTTCCAAAGGCACAACCTCTCACGTGCTCTAAATCTTGCCCCATCAATGCAGCAGACCACAGGCAAAGTCAGGGAAGCCCTTCCTGTTCCATCTGAGAACGTGGACAGAGGTCAGAGGTGAAAGACACCAAGCCTAGGGTCACACTGTGGGGCGTGAGTTCCAGATCGATCTCTTACTTGCTTTGTAGTCTTTAAATCTTGTGGCCCAGTTTCCTCCACTGTGAGCAGGCATGATAACAGTACCTGCTCCACGAGACTGTTGTGGGAATTATATCTGCATATTACTTAGAGGCTGTGCAGATAATGTAAAGCAAGCACTATACGTAGTTTAGGAAGGAAGGACTAGAGACGCACAGCATATAGGCACCCCACAAATGCACACGCAGTGGGAGGGGCTGAGAGCAGAACAAGAGAGGACAAAGCTTGGGAGATGGGGGTCAGGGTAGGGAGAAGATGGATGAATTTACACCTTCCCTCTTCAGAGCTCTGCTCAGGTTCCTGTCCTCTCCAAACCTCTCCTGAGTGCGCCTACCGAGAATCATGCATTCTGTAAGAAATGCCGACCGTGAAACCGGACTGTGGGCAGGGCCACTCACTTAGCGCTGTTTATTCACACACAGACCCATCCACTTGTCCATTTGCTGATGTCTATCTCCCGGCCAGGGATTACTCTGGGCCAGTGACTTTCAACCCATGTGCCACACCCTACTGGTGTGCCATGAAAATTTTTAAAGATCATTAAATTATTTTCAAAATACATTCAAAGCATAGTAAGTATATTCTTTTTTAACCCTTTTTTTTTTGATAGACATAATTTAAGTATGCTGAAGAAGTTTAACCATAGGTTCAAGTGTGCCAAAAAAGGCTGAAAGCACTGTTCTAGGCACTGAAGAGACAAAGCTGGGCGGGACACCAGCCCTTCCCTCCCGAGAAGGGCGCTGGTCCATAAAGCCTTGGGGTTCTCCCGCTGTGCTCCCTCTGACAGTCCTCCCATGTTTTAGGCAGGCATCCTCCAAGAACTGAGGATGCATTTTTGATTCGTGTCTCTTGCTGCATTTAATACACAGCAGAGGCTCTAAATCTCCATGAGTGAAGGCGTGAGCCTACTCCACTCTGTGAGCTGAAGGACTAGGCCCTCGCGGATCAGTGAGCGGGGGAGAGAGGAGCCGACATTCACGCGGTCCTCAACATGTGGCAGCACTGCTGACAGCGCCCTGTACCAGCTCAGTTAGTGTCAGGTGACGAGAAAGCCTTTCCTATTGGTTTTGTTCAAACGAGAGGCCTAATAGCGTCCCTTTTTGTGATTTCAGATGTTTTTCATTTTGTATGGCTTTTGCTTTCTGAGCTTGAAGTGTCTCTCATAACTGGGAACATTGTCGTGCTTCCTGTGCAGTCAGTCACTTTTGAATTTTGCCGGCGTTTTACTGTTGGGCCTTTTGTTAGGTAAATGCTTGTTATGTAGTTCGTGCTGGGTTCCACCAGAGACGAGCATCCCCACCCCTCTGGCCTCGTGGGTGCCGATCTCTCCCCCTGCCCTCAATGTCGTCTTTGTTCTGTGGCAGGCTATCAAAGCCACTCAGATGAGGTGCTCACTAATGAGGCCAAGGTCATTGGCAGATACATGAAAATCCAGAACAAAACAGGAAACATTTGGGCAAAAACTTTTTTCAGTTCTCCCAGAGGAATTGGTGTGTTTGATTTACCTACAGGTTGGAAAGAAACTAAATAGAACACGGATTTAAAAAATAAAATATGGTGGATAAAAGATGTAAGGCAAGATGTTTATATATTGATACCCAACCTCGCCTGCTCTAGGATGACTTCTAAAGGAACAGTAGACACTTGCTGTGTCCTCATTCCCAGCATCACAAAATAATTCCCAAGTCTGAGTTTCATTTCTGCTTTCGGAGGTCACTATTGCTGTCACCGAAGAAGGAAAAAAGGGTCAGGGCCTTCTATGCATGTGGCATGTGGATGCAGAGGTGGCAGGGATGTCCCTGGACTCTGGGCTATCTGTCAGAGGTCTGCGAACAGAACAGACTCAAGGGCTGGCAGCATCCTGATATTCTTGAGGAAAAGAAGTAGGTTAAACATTTACTATTTTTTTTTTCTGTATTGTGAATATGCCAGAGATGGTAATGACCCTGACCTGATGACTCTACCTTATATGTATCACAGTGTTCCTATGGACCCCATAAATAGGTACAATTATCTTAAGTCAACTAAAACAAATAAAATAAATCAACAGCTGTTAAACAAATGAACAAAAAAACCCAAGAAGCTCACATTGTCCTGCCTGTTTAGAAAGTAGAACAGAACTCCAAACTCCCCCCCCAAAAAAAACCCCAAACACAGCAAGACTCAAAGATTTACAACAGGAAAGAACTTGAAATCTAGCTCTTTCTGGTTCTAAGGACCTTATGAATCTACATAGTATTTAAAAAGAGTATTATCTTTATTGAAAGGTGAAAGTTTAAATTATCTAAACTTATAATACCCCAGCTTCATTCCAATGCTGTTTATTTATGACCTAATGCATCAGAAGTTCATTTCCATTAATCTTATGCCTACTAAGCCCACATCAGTACATCAGTGGTGCACATCATCCCCCAGGCTTCTGTCCATATTTCTCGCAGCATTCTGGACATGCAGACGTGGCTGTTCTGCTGTGCCTCTAAATCATGAACTTCTTTTTTTTTTTTTTTTTTTTGGAGACAGAGTCTCAAGCTATCCCCCTAGGTAGAGTGCCATGGCATCACAGCTTGTAGCATCCTCCAACTCCCGGGCTCAAGCGAGTCTCCTGCCTCCGCCTTCCAAGCAGCTGGGACCACAGGTGCCTACCACAACACCCGGCCATTTTTTGGTTGCAGCCATCATTGTTGTTTGGCGGGCCCAGGCTGGGGATTCGAACCCGCCACTTTAGGTGTACGTGGCTGGCACCTTAGCCGATTGAGCAACAGGCGCCGAGCCAAAATTGTGAACTTCTAAAACCCAATTCTTCATCTTCACTCTCAAAGTGAAGTGATGGTAACAGATGGCATCGCCATCCTCACGCCCATTTGCCCTCCCCCAAGCTCAGGGGCATTTTGTATTTTACTACCTCCTTTGTCCCTTCATTTCTATTTTTTTTTTTTTTTGTTTGGTTTGAGACAGAGTCTCCCCCTCTCACCCTGGGGTAGAGTGCTATAGTGTCATCATAGCTCACAGCATCCTCAAACTCTTGGGTTCGAGGGATCCTCCCGTCTCAGCCCCCAGAGTAGCTGGGACCCTCCACAATGTCCAGCTAGTTTTTCCTATTTTTAGTAGAGATGGGGTCTTCCTCTCGCTCAAGCTGGTGTTAGACTCCTGGAGCTCAAGCAATCTACCTAACTCAGCTTCCCAGAGTACTGGGATTACAGGCATGAGGCATGGCACCTGGCCCCCTCATTTCTGATCAGCTGGGAAGGCCATGTAATTAATGCATGTGTCTCTTCTTCTCTGTCCCTGGTGGTGCCACCTCTGCTCTGGCTCTGGCCATTCTTCCCTCCCATAGGCAGCATGGTGCAGTCCAGTGAGGCTGAGCTGAGGCTTTAGGGTGAACACCTGTCTCAGTCACTTTCTACTCTGTGCATTTTCGGCATACTGCAATTTCCCAATCTCTAAGTACGGCGAAAATTTACACAAAGTCCCTTGCGCAGTGCCTGGCCCTTCACAGGCGCCCAATGAGCACCGGTTCTCTTCCTTCTTACTGATCCCCAGCGTCTCTGCCTCAATCCATGCTGTGCTCTGCCACCAGGTGAGTTCTCCCTGAGCCAGCCTCATTCTCTGCCCCACCCCCGTGGGTGTGGGGGGAACCTGTGCCCTTCTAGTTCCTTAAGTGCGGCCTTTTGACTGAATTCAAATTTTACAGAATAAATCCCTTTATTAAAGGGGGTGCAGCAGAGAAAGGTGAAGCTTTTGTTGCCCCCTCTCGTGCTTAAAAGAGACCAACCTAGAAATCAGAAGGCCAAGGTTCCCCACCCCTTGGCATCTGACCCTCCTGACTGGCACAATCTCCTTTCTCTGTTCCCTCCCTGATATGCTCTGCACTGCGGCCAGCTGAGCAGCCCATCCTTGGCCCTGAACACTCTCCGCCACCCAGGGCCTCATTTTTGCTTGCACTGTAGCAGCCCTCAGCCCTCAGAAAGACACATTTGTCTTCCTATCACACCAAAGTGATCACTTAGCCTGACTTGTGGCAGATAATAGAACAACAATAATGCAAACAGATAATTTATCCAAGTTTCAGAACTCTGCAGGGATCATTTAATTGTCAAAGTTAGATAATGTTTATGTTAAGAAGCTGCCATTATTAAGTGTATAAATACAAGTTTCTAGTAGTTTTGTGGATTGGTGGGTATGCAGGTATAGGTAGAAAGACCTAGATCTAAGTTAGATGGGTTTCTTTTCTTTGTTGTTTTCTTGGGATTTTCTTGAGACAGGGTCTCCCTCTGTTGCCTGGAGTAGAGTGCAATGGTGCCATAATAGCTCACTGTAGTTTCAAACTCCTGAGTTCAGGTGTCCTCCTGCCTCAGCCTTCTGAGCAGCTAAGGCTATAGGCACAGCCACTACGCCCAGCTAATTTTTCTGTCTTTGTAGAGATGGGGTCTTGAACTCCTGGCCTTAAGCAACCCTCCTGCTTTGGCTAGGATTAGAGGCATGAGCCGCTGCATTCAGCCAACATTAGCTTTCTATGTAGAAATTTACGTCTTTTATATAGTGAATTAGCTTGAGAAAAATGTCATTTGCAGATACCCTCTAGTGAAATATGTTATATGTTTCCAAATATTATAAGCTGAAAAACCATATCCTTATATATGAGAACATGTTGCAAACATTAAAAACACTATTGTCAAATCTAAAAACAACCTAAATTATTCCACCAATTAGGATGTAGTTAAATAAATTATGGTCTACACACATTATGAGCTATCGTACAGCCATAAAAATGATGGCTTTAGAAAAATTAAATGATGCTGGAAAAAACTAGATACAAAATAGTCCATTCTTTCTGCTCTTGAATATACACTTATAATGATTATAAACACGAATGATAATAATTAGCAAGAAAACAGATCAAAAGAAAATATACCAAAGGTTAATGGATTTGGGGTGATTTTTATATTATTTTTTACCTTGTGTATGATCTTGTGTAGTTTCTAAATTCCCCACAAGAAGCATGTGTTGCTCTCACATCAAAGAAGAAAATACTCAATGCCTTATTTAAACACAAACCCAGAAACAAGAGAACGTCCTTGAGCTGAGATAGGAACACAGAGATAGAGGAAGCTGAACTAGCACTTCTCAGCATTGTCTAATTGTCCCTGCATGGAGGCATTTGGTTTCCACAAAGCAAGTTTCCTCATCAATAGCCTCTGTGAGCCAAATGCTGTGAGCAGCTGCATGAGAAATACTCGCCATGACTTTACTGAGAGGCCAGATGACCCAAAAATGCCAGGCAAAAGGATCCAAGGTTTTCAAAAGAATAGAGTACTTTTTCCTCTGACATCTCTGTTCATGATTTACAATGCACCCTGAATAGAAGCCATTTTACTTTTATTTCATTTATTTAGTTTTTCAAACCCTTGGGACCATTATGCCATTTGCCCACTAAGCAATTTTTGAGTAGGCCTCTTTCAAAAATCAGAATATACATAGAAATCTCTATGTATAGAGAGAGAAGCATCTATGTATGAGAGAAGCATCATTGTGATTGTCAACAATTATAGATTCATGGACACACGTTGGGACTGGGGGAAGAAAAGAGTTATGAGATAAAATTTGCTTTCTACAGAAATAGGAAAATTCATATACCCAGAACACATTAGCTGTAAAATCCCAAACGCCAGAGAAGATGGTAGCACACCATGGGATTCCTCTGAATGTGGTACCCTGAGTAGCACCCAAGGTGTCCAAGTAATATTCTTGGTTGACCAACCACCACTTTCCATGACATGAAAGATCATGATGACACTGAGGAGAGCACTATGCTTCTTTGTGACATTAGGAAGCTGAGCATTCTCCCAAGATCGAAAGAAGAACTGAAGACTTCACCAATTACAGTGGTGCTTTTGAATTAAAACTAAAAATTGAGAATTTTGAGACCCAGAAGCATCTGAGACTGCTGCGTCTCACCATTGGCTTCTGTCATCTCTTTGGTCATCTCTAAGCCTCAGTTTCCCCATCTGTAAAATGGAGTGAAGAACAAGGCCTCATTCCAAGCGCGAGGGGCGCAGAATGAGCTTCCTTCCTTACGATGGCAGAGCTGGTTTCTTTTCCTGCCCTCATCTGAATCTGTCCAAATAACTCTTCAGCAACTGTCTCAGGTCAAATAAAACTCAATATTTTGCAGAACTGAAATGCATAAGTAAAAATTTTTTTGTCGATAAACAGCATGACTTGTATCATCCACTAATTCATGCTGGTGAAAATCTCTTGGGCTCATGATGCAAAGGCAGAAATATAAAGGATGATCATGCTGTTTCTGAACTTGCCTACGTTCTAAAGCCCAGGGCACATTTGGAGTAGGCTGCTGGACAATTTATATCTGAATGGGGTGGATGGAGAATACCCAAACTTTGGTCAGACTTCACACTTAGTCCCTGTCCTCCCCCACTCTCATCCTGGGGTTAACATTGTACCTTGCTTCATAATGATGACTTAATTTATTCAGCACATCTATGATGTGCTGAATAAAATACTGTCCTAAGTATTCTATATTTAACTCATTTAATCGTCATAACAACCTTATGCTTCAGAAACCACTTGGAGAGACACCCTGCCCATGGGTCACTTTTTAGTGAAAAAAATGACAAGCAGATTCAATCAGATGCTCAAGAGATACATGATAGTGAGGGGCACACACAAGGGGCAGGACACTGAAGCTCAGCCTGAATGAAATCCAAGTAATGCCGAGTTGCTCTTTCTGCAGGGGCCGGCCTTGGAAGCCCTGGGATGCAGGCCTTCATTTCCTCACATCCTTGCAGCAAAAACCTGTCACCAAAGACAAGCCAGACCTGCCTCCTCCCAGCAACCTGAAAGAGATCCCCAATAAAACCCACAAGAATGTAGAGATGCCAGGTTCCTTAACTTCAGCGCTCGTCAAGCTCTTTGTAAGAAAGATGTCAACCATTTTAAGTTAAATTCAATTAGTGAGTTTGCACCAATAGTTTCATTCAGGGCTGAGCACTCTGCCTCCCACATCCTCTCCATAATGTGCTGAATGAAAGGGGGAGTTGTCTCAGTTATACTTTAACAACCCAAACAAACAAGGGCTTGGGAAAAACCCAAGTTACACAAAATCCACTTTATATCCTAAAGTTGAGAGAATGACTTTGAATCAACAAATGGAGCTTTTAAAAAATTATTTTTATATTTTTGTTTTCCTTCCAATGTTCATTTGGTGCTTTAAAAAAATGCTTTCATGGGGGGTCCGTTCACCAGGCCCCTTTTTAATATTGTGCTTAGAACATAAAATTTACTGTCTTAACCATTTTTAAATATGCAGTTTCAATGGCATTAAATACATTGACATTGTTGGGCCATCATTCCCAGGAACCATCTTCAGGAGTTTTTCATCTTCTCCAATTAAAACTCTGCCCCCATTAAACGCTAATTCACTCTCCTTACTGTCCCCAGCCCCCGGCATCCACTATCCTACTTTCTGTCTCTGTAAAATCAATTACTCACACACCTCCAATCAGCGCCACCACAAAACATTCGCTCTTCTGTGTCTGGCTTATTTTACTTAGCGTGTTTTCAAGGTTCATCTATGTTGCAGCCTGCTCAGAGTTTTATGCTTCTTTTTTGAAAATTGTGGTAAAATGCACATATCCAAACTACTGTCTTGATTATTTTGAAGTGTACAATTCAGTGGTTCACTTTAATTTGATAGTAACAGCACCAGCAATGATAGACTGCATGAGACAGTCCCCTTACTTTGTGAAAGTTCGGTCAGGGTTAGTACCAACAAAGAGGTCAGTGGGTCTGGGTTAAGATCTGGCTCTGCCGAGGACTTTATAATCTCCTTGCCTCTCTGAGCCTGCTATTTCTAGGTGTTAGGTGTTTGGTGACTGGGTACCAAGCAAGAGCATGTGTATATGTGGGGAGGGATTATGACAACCCATGGTCACCCCTGATTTTTAAAAAAAGGAAGGAAGAAAGAAAATGCCCAAGGACACAATTTCAAGGGAAGTAGCAAAACAGTGACAAAAGACAGGGTATAGAGCCCTAACTTGTGAACACATCTGTTAAGGCAGCTTCCTTCGGTGGAATTTGTCGCATCTGCATTAGCAAAGCAGCACTACTCCAGGCTGGCAGCTGCGGTGAGAGAGAGGCTCATTACGCAGACCCAGACGCCCTGCTGAAGTCCACAAAGGCATGCCAAGTCAAAGCAAAGTGCCCAGAATAGAAACGCATGCCCCTTCTTACACTCGGGAGAAGTCAGGAAATTTTCCAGAAAGTAGGCAAGTGGGATACTGGGATAAGAAGGAAGAAGGCAGCAGAGCAAAGATGTGCAAGACAGGAGGGGGGGACAAGGCACATGGCCCGTGTCCTCGTGGACACTGAGGCCTCGAAGGAGCAAGGACAAAAAGGGTAGCTCTGAGGCACACATGTCCCCAGGGCTCGGGAGAGGAGAGAGGCCACAACTCAAACCCCAAGTGAGAAAGGGTGAGTTTGAGAGGAGCTGAGAGCTAAAACCCCACATTGTGTTAATTAACGGAACTGTGATTTGCCAATGAAGGCCCAGCAGGAACGATCATCTGCTTGATAGAGGGGCCCAGCTTTCCTGATGGAATCTCAAGTGCATGAGCCATGAAATTACTTCTAAAAAAAAGAAAAGACAAAGACAGTCAAAGAGGACAAGCACTTGTGTTTGTGTACTGGAAGGACTCTTGCTGTTCTCTTCCTTGAAGAAAACAGGCTAATTACAGAGACCAGAGATGAAACAGAAATATTCAACCGTATCATCTCTCCCAGGAAAACAAAGGATGCCAGTTAAAATGAATTAATAAAAATACTAAACGCGTGTGAAGCACTTAGAGCACACTCAGTGGTGTATTCTCCTTCTGCTATCCCACGTAATCCTCACAATACCCCACCACCATCCTCCTTTCATAGATGAGGAAACAGCAGCACAGAAAGGCTAAATCACTTGCTCAAGGTCACACAGCAAAATGGAATCAAAACAAACATTCTATCTTTCGTCCTCAGGATCTCTCTTGGTTTTATTTTTATTTTTTTTAAATATAGTCTAAAATGGAATTAACAAGGGTCCCATAGAAAAGGCAGAAGAGAGAGTCGAAGTAAAGACTCAATATCGGCTTGGCACCTGTGTAGCTCAAGCATCTAAGGCGCCAGCCACATACACTGGAGCTGGCGGGTTCCAATCCAACCTGGGCTCACCAAATAACAATGACAACCACAACCAAAAAATAGCTGGGCATAATCCCAGCTACTTGGGAGGCTGAGGCAAGAGAATTGCGTAAGCCCAAGAGTTGGAGGTTGCTGTGAGCTGTGACGCCACGGCACTCAACCCAGGGTGACAGCTTGAGACTCTGTCTCAAAAAATAAAATAAAATAAAATAATAAAGACTCAGTATCATTCACAATAGCCACCAAGGAAACAAAATACCTAGGAATATACTGAACCAAGGAGGTGAAAGATATCTACAAAGAGCACTATGAAACACTGAGCAAAGAAATTACAAATAACATAAACAAATGGGAAAATCTCATACTCATGAATCGGTAGAATCAACACTGTTAAAATAACCACCCTACTCCAAGTGATGTACAGATTCAGTGCAATCCTCAAAATACCAAAGTTGTATTTCACAGACCTAGAAGAAAGAATTCTGTGCTTTGTTTAGAACCAGAAAAGAGCTGGAATGCTGGGGTCCTGCCCTGGGGGCAAGGTCCCCAAGACCTGGGGAACTGGAGGTGATGGACTGAAGAAAAGTAAGTTCAAGTGGAGATAGATAAAGAGACAGGACGTGCAGAGTCGAGTTTTCCAAGGTAGGAACGTAGGACCACAGCGTGTGGGTTCCAGCGAGTGGCCCTGAGTTTTTGCTCCACTCAGCTTTTATTGAAGGCTATTATCTCATTTAGCCCAGAAGGTAGACGGAAGAAGGGAACAAAAACATCAGCAGTTTCTCTGAGTAACCATGTGAGTTCTTACTCTATGGATAATCACCAACTTTAAGGGTCTAAGCAGTCTGGAGAAATCCAAACCCTGAGCCTTGTGTGAGGGCAGCTTCCTGTCTGTGGTCACGCACACAGATTCCTTGAGGGAGGTTAATCTCCTTTACTTGTATGTGGAACAGACCCGACAGTGTTAGGCTCCTCTGAAGAATTAGTGAAACAGAAGAATTTTCCTCTGATCTCCACTCAGAGGCATCTTCTTCTGTGATAAGTGTACAAACCATTCTGCCTGTATTTCAATGCTCAAGCTGCTCCCTTGATCTCAATGTCAGAAAAGTCAGGGATGAGGCCCAGCCCTGGGTCTTATTGGGCAGTGCCTGTGGCCCCTCTGGTCCTCCATTCCTCCTCTGAAGGACACCTGCCCCAGGGGTTAGCAGGAGCATCAAATAAGAAAGTGTGTGGGTAAAGGTGCCTCTTCAACTTTAAAGCATCATACACATGTTGCTACTGCCACTATAAATATGCTGGGATAATGAGTACCAAAGTATTTCAGCTCTAGAATTCTGTGATTCTGTGAAAACCAGATAAAATCCCACATCAACAAACACTATAGAAAGACACGCTCTTCACAGAGTGCTGGATTACAACTCAGTTCAGGTATTGGGTGGGGGTCCAATGAGCTCTGATGCTTTCAAATGTGTGATGTGGAAAAGTTACACACCTCTGTACCACAGTTTCCTCATCTGTAAAATGGGTTGTTACCACCACCCACCTTCCACAGTTGTTTGATTGTATGTAACATTTTCCAAGCACATCATAAGCATTCAACAAATGTCAGAAATCATTGCTACTAATGCACTATTGCTGTTGTTAATGGGCTCTCTTCTTTCCTGAGAGGATACCACAAAATAAGTCATCATCTGGCGATAAGCAACCCACAAAGAATGACATTAGCTAATACAATCTGTGGATTACGTGACACCTGACTGCAATTTTTTTGTGCTGCAAAGTGCTGCAGATTATGAAGTACTGTTATTTTGCTTTTGGCTTTTATTTGGTTGGTTCAGACATCAAAAGCAGGGCAGCCTTTCAAATTCTTCAAGCTAAACATTCATGGACCATCCTTGACAGGAAGTTCACCCATGAATGTGAAACAGCACACAGTGTCCAAATGCTCAGAGCAAGAGTCAGAAACTTTTTCTGCAAAGGGCCAGATAATAGGTTTTGCAGGCCATTGTGTCATTGTGTCATTGTAGCACAATGAGCAAGCCAAAAGGTATGCCTGTAATGAGCTGGGAGTGGCCAGGCTAGGCCTGTGGGCCACAGTTTCCTGACCTCTGGCTCAGAGACACAGGAAATGGAGGTGATAGAATGGTGGTCCCTCCTTCCCTCAGCCCCATTCAAAACACTTCCTCTTCTTCATCTTCTTCATTCCCCCCACTCCCCTGCAAGTCCATTACAGTGAATCTGGCTATCAACTCTATTTTGTCTCTAGTTCACGCAGCCTCAAGGTATGAATTCTAGAAATACATGAATTGTAATAAAACTCCACTTCAACTTCAGAATTTGAGTCATGTGGCCTTCACTACAGGATTTTTATCTTCACAGATGACCTTCTAAGGTCTAGTATTATAAAACAGCTGCCTGCACAAACCACTTCTCTCTTATCCTAGTTAGACTATGATGTACTTTATCAAGTGAAAATTTAACTGTATCACATGCATTTCAACTACTCTCTGTCTTTCTAGGAGTTAGTCAAAGTTATGGAAACATGGTCCTTTGGACCTAGTGTATATGTATGATAATTTGTGTGCGAACATCAGTTCAATAATAAATAATCTCAATAAACTTGAACACAGTTCTCCAAGTGATATGGGGTTGAATTGATAGCTGTTTGTTCCATCAGAAGTCTTCAGGATGTGTGGGTGGTGGATGGAGTTCTCATTTCACATTCGGCTTTGGTATAATTTGGGAGAGAGAAGTAGGGGCTTGGTCAAGTGCAGGGTCAAATGTTAGGCAGGGAACATGCTTCATGAATGGTGGAAAAGGGCAGGAACTTCTTGACACCCTAGGGCGGCAGCTCCGTGGGGTACAAGGCAGAGAAGAGACCTGAATGCACAAAGATGGAAACCAGAGCCAGGGACCTGCCTAAAAAAGAAAGAAACAGAAATAACCCCTACAAGTTGCCAAGAAGGTAGACAAATCAGATTTTGGAGGCACCGCTCAGGGCTTCTGACACTCCGGTAATGTAACATTTAACATACAATGTGCAATGAACAGATGTGAGCAGGAAAATGACAGGGTAGAGAGAGGTGGGTGGCAATTTTATCTGCCATTTGAACCTGAACAGCCCAGTTTTGGGAAAACAGATAAAAAACAATAAATAATGCAGTACACCTCCTTTGTGCCCTGTGGCAAAGGGCTTCCATTTTAATGAGGACTGAACACAAGGAAGGCGCTTTGACACATCCATTAAAATGGAAATCTCTCTGTAAAGCCTGTCACAGCTGCTTCAAGATACCAGGAAGCCCCATCCAAAGAGACCCAACGGTTTCCACTCCACGGCACTGTAAGAAGGACCCATACTGCCATTTTCTAGGCTCCTGCCTTGCCCTTCAGGGTAGACCCTGTCCCCTCTAGAAGGCAGAGGAGCCAATCTCACCTCTGGGCAGAGGGTCACGTGAACCACCTGGTGAAGGAATCCAAAGCCAGGAGTGTAGGCTAATAAGAATACAATGAATCCTTATACTTGGACTAAAGAACTTCTATATAAATGAGTGCATTTGATCCTTTCAGCTGGGAGATAGACAAGTGAGGTCCCATGGTCAAGATCAGGTAAGATCAAGTTGTCTATATAGCTCATGTCCTTGTCTTGGAACTTGAGGAAAGTCCTTCAGGATGCTGAGGTCGCCTCCTCTGGCCCAAAGACACATGGTCAATGGTGTTGCCCTTGTCAGGCCTGACTCTTGGTGTGGATGCCAGAGGGGCCAGCTGTCTCTGGGTACAATTCCAGGCACCCGAAGGGCCTAGTCACCCAAACAATGCTTGTTTATCAGAGGAGCTGCAATTCCTATGTTCATATTCCCTCTGCTGGGTTAGGACTCCAGGTCTCTAGTCCTGGCTATGGCTCAAGTAGGACAGGGAGGGCCATGGAAACAAATTAGTTTCCACTGTAAGAAGTGACCAAGAGGCAGCTCCCCAGAAGACACACAGGAAAGCCCACGCTGAAGTGGGCGGGAGGGAAGCAAAGCCTGGAGAAGCTCAAGGCAGAAGCACCACGCACCCACATACTGCAAGGGAGCAAAGGAAACTGTCCACAGCCTTGTCTTTGGAGTGGAGGACACAGCACTGGACAGGACATCAAGAAACCTGGGTCTGAGTACGGGCTGTGCTACTAAGTAGCCACAACCTCAGAAAAGGCAGGAAACGTCTAGGATAGGAACTAAATCCAGTGACTGTTGTCCTCAGAAGGAAAGGGGAGGAAGGTCTGGGACCCAGAGACCCCAGGAAGACGATCATGTGAAAGCTGAGGCAGAGACTAGTGTGATGTGGCCACTAACAAGTGTGTCTGCAGCCCAGAAGCTGGAAAGGCAAAGAGGGGCCTCCTCTGGGGACTTCAGAGCAGAGAGCATGGCTTTGCCAATGTCTTGACTTTGGGCTCCTGACCTCTAGAACCATGAGAGAATAAATTTGTTTTAAGTCACACAGTGTACAGCAAGTTATTCTGGCAGCCCCAGAAAATTAACACATTGGGGGTAAATGCCTCATGCCACTTACTTCCTGGAGTGGCCATGAGCACTGATGATGCACCGTGCACAAGGGCCCATCAATACCCAGCAGGGCAGAGCGGCGAAGGCATGCCTTTTCTGGGCACTTCCTTCCTCAGGGACTAGGGGACTGCCAGAGCAAGGGGGTTGCTGTGGATTATCTCACTTAGTTTTCCCATAGCTACGTGCGTAGGTTCCATTATCGTTACCACTTAACAAAGCAAATGAACACTGAGACACAGCTGAGCACCTCGCCAGCATCACAGTTAGCGGGTGGCAGAGATGAGATTCCAGCCCAAACAGCCAGAGGTCTTCCCTATCGCAGGAGGGTAATAACCAGGTTCTCTCCCCATAGGGGTCATACCCTCAAAATGGGCAGCTGGAAGCTCGGACACTTACTAAATTCTGTTATGCGCATTATTACACCATGCTTGGCACTGGAAAAGGTCCTAACACACGTTATCAGACTAAATCACAAAACAGCCATGGGCTGGTGCATGCATTCGCAGAAAAGAAACCTGAAGTTCAAGTAAGTGAAGTCAATTTCCAGGTTCCAACAGCCCCTAAATAGCAGAGGAAGGGTCTGAATAGTTCCTATGACACAAACCCCGGCTGTCCCCATCATCACGCATGGCAGTGGGAGCCACTGCCCCTCTGACCTCCCCAGGGATCCCCCAGGAAGGCCAAAGGTGGAGCAGCTCTGTCACAGCTTTCTTGCTTTGGCCACTGGTTTATTTCTGAGGTCTCTGTCACTTCAAAGCCAACAAATAGCCAAACCCACAGCAAATGAAACTTATACCAGCCACCCAGAAAAGAATGCTGGTGTTCCCATTTCCTGCTTGGGGCCAGGCTCCACAGGATGGCAGAAAACAGCGCTCGGACAGACTGCAGCCAAGGGTAGTAGGCTCCTGTTCATAGGGGTTAATGAAAAAACAAAACAAAACTAAGTACCTTAATTTCTCCAGTCCACCACTCCCGCTGCTAATAACCCTGAGCCCTCTGCAGACCTGTGGTCACTGTCAACACTCAGGCCTCCAGCCCTTTGGCCACCTCCGGCCTTGCCTGGCATGGCTAAGTGCCTGTAGTCACAGTTCGGTCAGAGTTCGGGTAATTACAGGTCCAAACTAACCAAGGTTGCGACCTCTGTTTCCTCTAGTCTGTCTGTCAAGCTCACGCCACATCTGTCCACCTGTCTCCAGGCCACTGCTCATGAATTTACTTTCCTCCCACTCTTCCACGTCTACTCCCCTCCCTGGCGTGGCTTTATCTTACAGGGGACTCAGGTGTCAGTGGCCTGGTGCTCCGAGGCACACCTGCCGCACGGCCACAGAGCACCGGCTCTCCGCTAGGATACAGCTCCCAATAGGAGGGGTGAAAAGTCAGCCAGAATGACAGGGATGGGGAGGGGAGAAGGGAGCAATCACAGAGGAGACCCACTCCCCTCTGCAGAACGAGCGAGGAAGGGAGCCTGCCCCACACAGGGAGACAGGCAGACACCCACACCTGAGACAAGGGGGGAACAGTTAGCTAAGCCACAGGCCTTAGGCGCCTCCTCTGAAGCCTTCTGTGCCAGAATGGAACTTTCTTTCTCCAGAGCTGGAATTGGTATCTGTTGTCTCAGCTCCTGCTCCTTTTTAACACTTCTTTGGGGTACCTTTCACCCCAGCCTTCCTGTGACCCCATGGCCCAGTGGAACACCTCCCATGTTGAAGTGCTTGGTAAATGTTTGCTGTTGTTATCAATGAAGAAAAACTTCCGAGGCCATCCTTCCTGGTATTAGGCCATCCTTCCCAGATTTGTAAGTGGAACACAGGATTTGTTGCAGGGCCGTTCCCTGCAGAGCTAGGAGGTGTTTACCTGGAGTTATCTGATTCTTTAAGGGTATGTGCTTTGGATTGATTTGCTATTTGCTACAGATTAGGATATTTACCTAATCTACCTATCTGCCAGGGTAAACCTCAACTTTTGGAAAACTGACAGTGACGTAAACAATTCTGGCCAATCCCGAGGCAAAAGAGTGTGGTCCTGTAGAGACACAAGTGATTCCATCTGTAGAAAAGATAACTTCGGTGCTTACTATTTATTTGCCCTGTGGTACATGAAACAGCTCTGTATCTTACTAGCAATCTCATTCTAATATATTCTAAAGACTTTTCCTGATGAAATATATTGTATAAACTCTTGTTCTTTAATGATCTTTGAAGCAGCTTTACCTTCTTACTGGTTCCCTGATTAATTCACGAGTTGAATAAATTTTTGAGAGATGCTCATTTTATTTTGTAAGAGAGTCACATTTTGAACCTTTTCAAAATTATGTTTTGATGCTGGATAAAACTGAGAATTGAGGAGAGGGCTGAGTTTATAGTTATGCTAGATAATCAGTGACCCACATGAGACCTGGATCTTTAATGGCCCTGACCCACTATTTTATTTTCCCTAATAAGTGCTCCCAGAATGGTCATTCAGGAGGAGGACACCTCAGGACCTTGGAGAAGGTCTCAGAGACTAACAGAGAGGAAATAGAACCTTGGGACAAACGGTGACCCTCTAAGCTGGGGGCAGAGAGGACAAGCAGATGCGGGGCTGTCACACACCACGTCTTTGTACACTCCGTGCTTCCTATGTGCCCCACCAGTGACTCCCCACATTTAGAATACTTTCCTGCTCTATTACGTACACCTCAAGGCTCAGCTCAAAGGCTTCTTTATCCAGAAGCCCTCCGTGACCACCTCGACCCTCCAGAAAGAGCTGGCTGCAGGCTTCTTTGAGAGAGAACTAAGGAGGCCCTTGCTTTACGAGAGAAGTTAAACCTGGTCTCAGAATTGCGTGAAGGATTTAGCACTGATGTAAAGCTACCAGCTGCCTTAAACGAGAGCACAGGTAAAAGTCACTATTCTGGGAATGGGTGGGTGTGTGTATTCCCACGTCCAACAAACAGGAGCTTCTAGGAAAGATGAAACAGCCTTGGAAAAGGGAGAGAAATACTGGCCCAAGCTAAGGGACATGTACCTCCCAGGGCCTAAGTTGGAGCAGTGGGATAAGGCAGAAAAGGGCAGGTGTGTTTGAGAGAACGAGCCAGTGCTGAGGCCTTCCGGACACTCAAGGAAGTGGGAATCGAAGAGTGGAGAGGTAGAGCGTACAGATATTTCTCTGTACTTTTGAAACTCAGTCTTAGTTAATTCAGACACTTGTCTTTGTCATCTGGTGAGTAGATGCAGGAAAGATAAAAAATACATACATTTAAGCAGTGAACTCTATTAGTTTGATCCAGAACTTTACAACTCCTAGTGTGTGGGGTGGCCGGCTACTGGGAGAATCCCTGCAGTGGTGAACGATGACAGTAGGACTTGCCACATTGTACCTGAACTATTTGCACCCATGGACGCCTAGACAGCAAATACCTCATGTTCACCTTTGTCTTCCCAGAACCCAACACAGAGATGGACACATGGGAGACTGATCATTTTTAAAGTTCCTGAATACGTATTTTTGTTGGCTACCACATTTTCTTTTCAAATGGAGAATATCTGGCTCGGCACCTGTGGCTTAATCGGCTAAGGCGCCAGCCACGTACACCTAAGGTGGCGGGTTCGAATCCCCAGCCCGGGCCCGCCAAGCAACAATGATGGCTGCAACCAAAAAAAAAATGGCCGGGCATTGTGGCAGGTGCCTGTGGTCCCAGCTACTTGGGAGGCGGAGGCAGGAGACTCGCTTGAGCCCAGGAGTTGGAGGTTGCTATGAGCTGTGATGCCATGGCACTCTACCCAGGGGGATAGCTTGAGGATCCGTCTCAAAAAAAAAAAAAATTCATTCTTAAAAACTCCAAGTGATTTTTTTTAAATGAGAGCAGTACATTTCAGGTGGAGGAAACGAGCATTTACAAAGAGAACTGCAAGCTGGGCAATTATTGATTACTGTAGCTCACCGTATGCTTGGCTCGTGGAAAACTGTATGAGAGATCAAGTATTTTATTGATTACTAAACACACTAAATAAGCATTAATGATACCTTCATTTTTCTCAAAATTTCAATTCCTCATTCCTCCAAATAAGAATGGGATTAGCATAAAAATATCATGGTTTTAAAAAGAACTACATCTCTGACCATATATAACTAAAATCCTAACTTAAGTGAGGTAAAACCGAAGACTTCCAAAAGCACTTATAAGACTCAGAAATTCAGAATATTCAATTTTATATGTCAATGTCCCTTTTTTCCTCTAAGGAACTGGTGAAATGCCCATTTCTCAATAAGTCAAAATGCATATTTTTAGCCAATTTTATCAAACTTGTTTAGGCAATGGTTAGGAAGCTACACTGAAATTTTTTTAGGCTTCCGTACCCTGAAATTTTATTCATCCCCAAAGGATGGCTAGAGTTTACTAGATTAATTTTCACACTTATGGTAGCATTTCTTCTTCTTGGCAAGCTAATATAAACTTCATTTTGATTTGCTGAGATAAATCTAACCACCATAACAACTGTTCTGGAAGCACCTTTTAAGAAATGCTGTCAGAGCCTCAGCTCCCCAGCCTTACCTCCCCCCAGGACGCAGCCTGCCCTGAGGCTCTCTGAATAGTTGATGATGTTGCCTGACTCTTACAAGTCTGGGGTAGTCCTCTGCAAGGTGGACCACTCCGCAACTCACATCTATCTCAGCCAACCTCCAGCTCAAACTCGACTTCCACTGTTAGGCCTTCAGACTGCTCCCAACGGAAATAAGCCACTACCTTCTCCCTAGTCCTACTGCCTTCTATTTGTATAATGAAGAATAAGTTTAAAAATCAGTACCTGGGATTTTTTCTTATGTCATCCAATTGACCAACAACATGAGAAACATTGGTACGAATCATTTTAAAAGCAATTTCTTCTTCTCCCATAATTTCAAACCTAATTAACAAAACATATTTAAAGAGTTAAATGTTTATGTGGATATGAAAAACAGAATTTCAACAGAAAAAAACTTTTTAAGACTTTAGTGGACTCAACATCCACAAAACTACTTAATCTTTCCACATTACTGAAGAAAAAACAATCTCACATAAATTTCAGAGTAATTATTAAGCTAAACAAAGGGAAAATGTATGTACTAACTTACCTATATTTGTTTTTGTCCTTGTATGCTTTGTGGATTTTGTCAGTTACTGGTTTACAGTTGGTTACTAGACTTTTAGTGACTGGTGGCTGTGAAAATACAAGTAGATCAGATATATTCCATCAGGACTGAGACTGGGTGGGACAAGTGAGTCACATGCTTGGATGCAAAATTTAAGAAGGTACCAGAAGACTTATAATCATGGTGGATATTTCATTTATTTATTTACTTTTTTGAGACAGAGTCTCACTTTGTCACCCTTAGTAGAGTGCGTGGTGTCACAGCTCACAGCAACCTCAAACTCTTGGGCTCAAGCAATTCTCTTGCCTCACCCTCCCTAGTAGCTGGGACTACAGGCACCTGCCACAGGCAATTTGGCTCAAGCCAATTTCTACTTTTTTTAAACTTTGATTCTCGGCTCGGTGCCTGTGGCTCAAGTGGCTAAGTTGCCAACCACATATACCTAAGGTGGCAGGTTCAAATCCAACCTAGGCCTGCCAAACAACAATGATGGCTGCAACCAAAAAATAGCCGGGTGCTATTGTGGTGGGCACCTGTAGTCCCAGTTACTTGGAAGGCTAAGGCAGGAGACTCGCTTGAGCCCGGGAGTTGGAGGTTGCTGTGAGCTGTGATGCCACAGCACTCTACCCATGGGGACAGCCTGAGGCTCTGTCTCAAAAAAAAAAAAAAAAAAAAAACAAACCACTTTGATTCTATTCTTTCTGGAGGTAAGAAAAACACCAACTGTGATGACATGTGTAGTTTCTTAATCATTATGAACATACTGGCAAACAATTTATTAACATTTATACAATAGTCTAGAGTTTATGAAGCACTTTTCACAAACCTAAAATACTCTATCCCACTGCCCAAAGAACCAGAAGAAAATGCTAAAGCTCAGGTGAACTGTTATTATCAGCCTGATTATCTGACAGCTCCACTATGTACCTGAGACCTCTGAAGAATCAACTTCCAGAACTTGCCTCATTCTTAACCTGCTGTTCACATCTGCTTGACTAGAACTTTGGAACTGACACCAAGTCTTATTTCTCTATTTATCTCAGGTTCATTGAATTTGTAGTTTTAGAATATTTAACAAATTGGCTTTTAAGTGGCATATATCTATAAACTAACCATGTCACATGCTAAACTAGCCTTCATGTGATTGGTGTAAATAATTCCTGACAAAGATATACTTTCTGGTGTACGTAAAAGTAACCTGTGCCACTTACCAGATTGGGGTCATAGTAAGCTTCCTGAGTTGGTGGAATATTGCTTAGCTGAGTAATATTGGCAGGAAGCATTTTTGAGCAATTTATTAACATGTGTTCCAGACCTGTCAAATCCTAACAAAGCAAAATAAAAAGATAAACCTGTTACGGGCATTATAAGTCATGACTGCAGTTTTAAAAGTAAAAATTTTATAAAATTCTCAAAAAATCAGTAAATACTATCTTGAAAGAGAGTTTGACTACATGATTTTTAAGATAAAGGCACCCTAAAAAAAAGAAGAATGAGAAAAACAAACACAAAAATACTCCCTCCTCATCCCAAAGTAGAACACTCTGGCTTGCGACAAGCCCATTTTACATGGGAGGCCCAGGGGATCACAACAAGGGATGCTCTGTGGCTAGATTCCTCTTGGCACCCTCCATTAGTGAGTTTCTATTCCTCAAAGATGCCATGAGGGAGGAGCCTGGCTCAGAGCTCCAGCCAGCCACACTGGAAGCCGAGAATGAACATCCCATAGGAACTGTATATATGTAGGTATGGTCTGTCTACTCTGTATAAAACACGATCATGTCTGCGGAAAACTCACAAGAACTAATCTCATAAAATAACAAACTTCAAACATGGTCGTAATTCTGGCACTAAAAATGGTCTAGTTACAAATACCCACATTAAATATTAAAAATTATTTTCATGGGCTACGCCTGTGGCTCAAAGGAGTGGAGCGCCAGCCCCATATACTGGAGGTGGCAGGTCAAGCCCAGCCCTGGCCAAAAACTGCAAAAAACAAAAACCAAAAAAAAAAAACCCAGAATTATTTCTGTTTACATTAATTTGAAATATGTAAGGGGGTCGGAGGTATCACCAGAATTAAAATTTTCATTAAATATATTACAAAGTTTAAAGTAAAACAATGTAACACCTGCAAACTTAAAGGCAGTTCATGAATTCTGGTAGCCAGCGTTCGTATTTCTCTGTCAGACAAGACACCAGACTGGTCTGTATCAACTTCATCAAAGACTTGAGACACATTCAGTGGCTGAACTGCACTCATGAGATAGTAAAAATAAGAGAAGGCAAACTGCATATCTTCAGAATGTCGCACTTTGTGAAATGACGTCTTATCAAATTCTTCAGGGAACCTGTCCAAATATATATATAATGTATTATTAGCTCTGAACAAAGTATGTATAGTACCTAACATTTATTTTAGACATAGACTTTCTTCCTTCTCATTTACTTAGATGATATTAACATATTAGTCATCAAATTTATTAGAACCATAAACTGAGCACAGCGAATATGCAAGTTTTAAGCAGCCTTTGCTCTGAACACATCCAAGCAACTCCAACCCAAGAAAGACTCACATATCTTGGAGTTCTTGCATAACAACTCGGTCAATCATGTGAGGCATGTGAGCAGGGACTTTCCGAGATGTGAACCCAAACTTGCTATTTAGAATTTTATTTACATATCGCAGGGAATCTGCAAAAGTATCTTTCAGTTGCCGCCCAGTATGTTTGCTCTCGGTAAAATATGCCAGTTGTTTCTTCAACGATTCTTCTTCCTGAAAAGAGAATTGCACACAGCTTGGCATTATTTTTAGTGAGCAAAGGTACTTGGTTAACAAAAGACAAAGGTACAATTTTCTATAATATGCTAATAACTAATTACTAGCTCTCCGTGAGGGACAAATTAATTGTATGCTAACAGGTCACATTAAGGATACGAAGAGCAGGACTAAGCTAGATGCCAGTGCAAGTATCACTCATGTTGGCTTGAGAACAACAGGAGTGTGATGGTGATCTATTTATAGAGTGTTCTTCAAACACTAGTCCATCCTCATAAGACTTTAAAGCCAATTCAATGCAACATTTTAAAAATTTATGTATAGGCTCGGCGCCTGTGGCTCAATTGGCTAAGGCGCCAGCCACCTACACCTAAGGTGGCGGGTTCAAATCCCCAACCCGGGCCCGCCAAACAACAATGATGGCTGCAACCAAAAAATGGCCGGGCGTTGTGGCAGGCGCCTGTGGTCCCAGCTACTTGGGAGGTGGAGGCAGGAGACTCGCTTGAGCCCAGGAGTTGGAGGTTGCTATGAGCTGTGATGTCATGGCAATCTACCCAGGGGGATAGCTTGAGGCTCCGTCTCAAAAAAAAAAAAAAAAAAAAAAGAAAGAAAAGAAATGGTCACCCTTGGCTTGGCGTCCATCCATAGCACAGTGGTTACAACACCAGCCACATGCACCGAGGCTGGTGGGTTCAAACCTGGCCCGAGCCAGCTAAACAATGACAACTGCCAACAATAAAACAGCCAGATGTTGTGGCGAGCACCTGTAGTTCCAGCTACTTGGGAGGCAGAGGCAAGAAAATCCCTTATGCCCAAGAGCTGGAGGTTGCTGTGAGCTGTGATGCCACGGTACTCTACCGAGGGTGACACAGTGAGACTCTGTCTCAAAAAAAAAGAAATGGTCACCCACATTACCATCTGAAGGATCTCTACAAATCAAGTGCAATTACTTTACAGCGGATGAGGGAACAGTAGTTTTGTGCTTTAAAATTTAAAGCCATTAGCTCAGTACCTGTGGCTCAAGTGGGTAAGGCGCCAGCCACATACACCTAAGGTGGTGGGTTCGAATCCAGCCCAGGCCCACCAAACAACAACGACGGCTGCAACCAAGAAATAGCCAGGTGTTGTGACGGGCGCCTGTGGTCCCAGCTACTTGGGAGGCTGAGGTGGGAGACTTGCTTGAGCCCAGGGGTTGGAGGTTGCTGTGAGCTGTGATGCCACAGCACTCTACCCATCGGGGGGATAGCTTGAGGCTCTGTCTCAAAAAAAAAAAAAAAATTTTTAAAGCCATCACCCACTCAATTTCAGAGCAAGAAATACCATTCATTTATTTTGTTTTTTAATATGGCAGCCCTGGATTCTTCTTCTCCACGTCCTGTGCCATCCTCATACTACAAACAGTCAAAATGACCTCAGAATTCAAAAAAATACAGAACTCTGAGGAAGGAAACTGATCAATAGATCTACATCAATAAACTGAAGAAAAAACTACAACAAAATAAAACTAACCAAGCCATAAAGAAATCAGAACAGAGATCAGAAAGACCAAGCAAATTCCAAGAGGGAACAGGAAGCTATGTACTCTACTTATTCCTTCTGCAAGTCAAGCTTGGAAAGGCCATTCCTCTGCCTGGGCCTCTAGTTGTAACCACAAGTGTTGCCCAGTTCATCCTCAAGTCCATGAGCCCAGTATTGTGTTCAGTGGAACAAAGCAGAGAGAAGAGAATAAGTCCCAGGTAAAATCCTGAACTTATCTGTAGCCCAACCACCAAAAATAGTTACATTTCTAATGCTGTGGCCTGACAAATACAAATTGACAGTAAGGCTGCAATTACATTTCAATCCACACTCAGTAAGTTAATATCTTTGTCCAAAAAAAACTTCAAAAGCAAACCAGGCAACTCCTACCACTGACACCTGAGACTTTCACCCCTTACCTCTAACTTTGGCATCAAAAAATATAGCTGGTACAGCTGAAAAAGAGACAAAAAAAAGAAAAAATCTCAGCTCGGTGCCTATGGCTCAATCGGCTAAGGCGCCAGCCACGTACACCTAAGGTGGCGGGTTCGAATCCCCAGCCCGGGCCCACCAAACAACAATGACGGCTGCAACCAAAAAAAAAATGGCCGGGCATTGTGGTGGGCGCCTGTGGTCCCAGCTACTTGGGAGGCGGAGGCAGGAGACTCGCTTGAGCCCAGGAGTTGGAGGTTGCTATGAGCTGTGATGCCACGGCACTCTACCCAGGGGGACAGCTTGAGGCTCCATCTCAAAAAAAAAAAAAAAAAAGAAAAAGAAAAAAACTCAACACTAAAGAACTGACCAAGGATTTAGGGAGGTGAGGCAGGACACAGATGACTCCCACACAAACTACTGGCAAGGTCAGTTCATCAAATAAGTAAGTTAAGGAAAGTGCCAAACACACCAGCAGACTCTCCCTGAGTTACAGTTAGTATATGAAAATCCTGGGGAGAGAATTGACTAGAGAATCCTAAGAGAATCACACCTTTGGAGAGGGGCAGACATTAGTCCTTTGCAAGACCAAGGACACGATGTTAAACAACAGAAAATTAAATTCAGATGTTCAGTCAATGATAAGCAAGTCCTGAGGGCAGCACAGATCTCCAGTGACTCAAACAATTCAATCAATGCCTTCAGACCAAGAATTCAGTTACTGGTCAGGCAAGGTGGCTCACACCTGTAATCTTAGTATAATGGGAGGCTGAGGTGGGAGAATCTCTCAAGCTTGGGAGTTAGAGACCAGCCTGACCAAGGGCAAGACCCCACCTCTACTATTTTTACGACTAAATAAGTAGAAAAATTAGCCACGTGTGATTACAGGCAGGAGGATAGAGTGACCCAGGAGTATGAGGTTGCTGAAAGCTAGGCTGATGCCACTGCACTCTAGACCTGGCAACAGACTGAGACTGTCTCAAAAAACAAAAAAAAAGAAAGAAAGAAAGAAAAAGTCTGGGTGCAGTGGCTCACACATGTAATCCTAGCACTCTGGGAGGCCAAGACAGATGGACTGCTTGAGCTCGGGTGGAGTTCAAGACCACCCTGAGGAAGAGCAAAACCCAACCCCATTTCCACCAAAAAAATTAGAAAAACTAGCAGGGCATTGAGGCAGGTGCCTATATTCCCGACTACTCAGGAGGCTGAGGCAAGAGGATCCCTTAAGCCCAAGAGTTTGAGGTTGGCTCGGTGCCTGTGGCTCAAGCAGCTAAGGTGGCGGGTTCGAATCCAGCCCGGGCCGCCAAACAATAATGATGGCTGCAACCAAAAAATAGCCGGGCGTTGTGGTGGGCGCCTGTGGTCCCAGCTACTTGGGAGGCTGAGGCAGGTGACTTGCTTGAGCCCAGGAGTTGGAGGTTGCTGTGAGCTGTGATGCCATAGCACTCTACCCAGGGGGATAGCTTGAGGCTCCGTCTCAAAAAGAAAAAAAAAAAAAAGAATCACTTGTACTCTTGTAAGATAAACCAGAGAGGTGATCCCACCAATCACCCTCCCACCAGCCATCCACCCCCCTCCTCTTCTCTCCTCCTCCACCCTTCCCGTATTCTTAGGCTATAATTGGGTTATAGCTTTTATATGAAAGCTATAAATTAGTTTCATAATAGGACTGAGTATATTGGATACTTTTTCTCCCATTCTTGAGATGCTTTGCTAAAAAGAACATTTTCCAACTCCATCCATGTATACATGAAGGAGGTAAAGTCTCCATCTTTCTTTAGGGCTGCATGATATTCCATGGTGTACATATACCACAATTTATTGATCCATTCATGGGTCGATGGGCACTTGGGCTTCTTCCATGACCTAGCAATTATGAATTGGGCTGCAATAAACATTCTAATACAAATATCTTTGTTGTAATGTGATTTTTGGTCTTCTGGATATATACCTAATAAAGGAATTGTAGGATCAAATGCCAGGTCTATTTTTAGTTCTCTAAGTGTTCTCCAGATGTCTTTCCAAAAGGAACGAATTAGTCTGCATTCCCACTAGCAGTGTAGAAGTGTTCCCTTTTCTCCACATCCACGCTAACATCTCTGGTTTTGGGATTTTGTGATATGGGCTAATCTTACTGGAGTTAGGTGATATCTCAAAGGAGTTTTGATTGCATTTTTCTGATGATTAAGGATTGTGAACATTTTTTTATATATCTGTAGGCCATGCACCTATCTTCTTTAGAGAAATTTCTTTTCAAATCCCTTGCCCACCCTGAGATGGGATCACTTGTTCTTTTCTTGCTAATACCTTTGAGTTCTCTATGTATTCTGGTTACTAAACCTGTGTCAGAGACATAACCAGCAAATATCTTCTCCCATTCTGAGGGCTGTCTACTTGCTTTACTAACTGTGGTCTTGGCTGTGCAGAAGCTTTTTAGTTTGATCAGTTCCCAATAGTGTATTTTTGATGTTGCTTCAATTGCCCAGGGGTTCCTCCTCATAAAATTTTCACCCAAGCTGATTTCTTCAAGTATTTTCCCAATACTTTCTCCTAGTATTTTTATAGTTTCATGTCTTAAGTTTAAATCTTTAATCCAGTGAGAGTCTATCTTAATTAATGGTGAAAAGTGTGGGTCCAGTTTCAGTCTTCTACTGGTTGTCAGCCAGTTTGCCCAGCACCATTTGTTAAATAGGGAATCTTTTCCCCACTCAAAGTTTTTAATTGGCTTGTCAAACATCAGGTAATGGTAAGTAGCTGCATTCATCTCTTGACTCTCTGTTCTGTTCCATGCATCTACCTCTCTGTTTTTGTGCCAGTACCATGCTGTTTTGATCACTATCGATTTATAGTATAGTCTGAGGTCTGGTAGTGTGATTCCTCCTGCTAAAATTGCTGCATTTTAATAATTGGCTTGAATAAAAACTTATAATAGTACTTGTTTATGTCACTTTTACATAATTACGGTGTTCTAAGCCATTTCCTTGATCTTCTTAGGGCCATACAAAGTAGTCAAGTCCTCCCATTCCTCTCTCTAGTCTTGGCATAAATCATACATTAAAAGTCTACAATTCCATTTCCATCAATGTTAACACATAGGTACTTAAAGAGTATTACACGAACAAGAAAAAGTAAACATGTTAATGATGGTCACATGATCAACAATGAAATAAAGTGGATAAAATACAAGTAGTTTTCAGGTTACAAAGGAGATAGGTTCTGTAGCTTTGTTCTTCAGTTGAATTTGTGTATAAGTTGGAACAGGTACATTTACCTTCTAACCTCCATTCCTAAGTGTGAGTCGAACATCAGTCAGATGTTTGTATCTTGGGGACCTACTTTAACAGCCTCCCTTCATAAGTGCAAGTTGTACGTAAGTTGAATAATTCAAGGGCTGCCTGTACATCACTATTTCTGTGCTCAAAAAAATGACTTAATAGTTCTCCACAGTACCATCTAATTTGTAACCCAAGACATTCCCTTAATTGCATTACTTGAAGTTACAGAATGAATTATAGGGAAATCCTGAAATCTGGGATGTTTTTCCTACTATTTAATGATTTCTCAAACTTTTTAAGGCACAGCTTTGTGTATATGTGAGAGAGTGAGGTACCAGGGCTGACTTGGAAGTCAGACCCAAGGTTTGAATCTTGGCTCCTACACTTACTAGCTGTGCAATTTTAAGCAAGCTACTTAATCCCTCAGTTTCTTCATCTGTAAAATGAGATTGATAATAACTTTACCTTCCCAATCAGGATTGCTATGAAAAAATTAATACATATAAAGCAAAGATAATGGGATCCCACACACTGTAAACATTCATTAAATATTCAATTATGTTCAATTATTGAACATTGCTAAATGTTCAATTATTAGGATTCTCTCAATAAACACACAGATATGTACTTGCTAGGTTTTAAAGCATAATTATGTACCAGACTTGGAATACTGGATAATTTTTGTGTTTTAAAACACATGTGTATAATCACTGATATTCAATTTTAGCACACAAATGGTGTATCAAAGAAATAATTCCTTGGTTGCCGATATTCAATTTTAGCACATGAATGGTGTGTCAAAGAAATAGTTCCTCATGGAGTACACAAAAATTCCAAATATTAAACACATAATAAAACACTTAAAATTTGGATACCATTCACTAGGTCATCATTTGGCCCAGCAATGTACTCAGAGTATCTGACACCCAGAGGGATCATTTTTTAATACTCTCGCCTCTGTGTGATAACAATATTTTTAATTGTGAAATAAAGCAATTATAGCCAGGAAAGAAACTGACAGTGAAAATTCTTCTTCATTTAACGCCTTTTATATGTCAATATAAAATACATATGATAGTACAAAAAAGAAAAATGTAATGGAATTAATGTTTTCGAAAAGGGAAAAAAATTATGACTACATAGTGGCCTATTTGCAGTACTAAACAACAAGCTTTTGTTTTCTTGATTTGTTCTTAAATTAATATTTACTTCAAAACTAAAGAAGAATAAATTTCAAAGTTAAAGATATTATTTGAATTCAATTATTTAGAAGAATAATTTCATGTATGAACTAAAATTTGTACTTGCCAACTAAAAATACTACACATCAAAATTTGTACTTTTATTCTCAAATTTTACATACAAAAACTAAGACAAGTGGTCACATAAATGACAATGTTAAAGTAATCAAGTTCTATGCTAAACCTCTATGTGATACAATCACTGTATTGCCAATGTTCGTGAGGAATCTACTGTTTAAATACAGGGATGTAGGCCAATGGGGTTCTAGATGTGAACTGGGCCTGAAGTCTTGAATTACCCTAGACTTTTATAAATTTCCTCAGAAATGTAAAGAATAGCTGAGTCCATGATTATTGAAGGCCAATTGTATAGGTGGGAATTCTCTAAATTAATTTCCATGTGGAATATAGTAAACGTAAATAATTAAAATATGCTAATTTGAAGTTTATACATATATTACTAAAACAATAGAAACCACAGAAGTTGTTTAGAACCTAGACCCACAAGAGATTTTTCACGGAGGACTATTTCACCATTAACATTGCTTAGAATTACTTGTACATAAAAGTACTGATAATGAAAAGCAGATGAAGTTTTTAGTGGGTTTATTATAGTTTAAATTCTCTACAGATAATGAGAATTCTTACTGCCTCCATCCAAGGTGACTCCTCTGATTGCCTCACTGGTTATGCCACTGCTTAAGGCAAAATCTGCCCTTAAAGTCATCTTTAAAGATGAGCTTGCTGCACTTAATATATTTAAACCACTTATGAGAAAACTTTTTTACAATTAATGTTTACCAAGAGTGTGCTCCCTAATGCATGGTATTGTGTTTTGTGTTGTACACATATCCATACAGACTGTAGACACATGAATATTGCTATTTACAAGGCAACCCTATTTATTCATTAAAGCCATCTCAGGAGGACTTTTTTGAAAAACTTGCTTTGTTAGCAGTTATTGTGAGTACTTAAATTTAAAATAAATATCATGAAAAATCAAATATATTCTATTTTTCAAGCTTTAACTAACTGAGATTGGCTTTCTCTAAGAACATTCCAAATAAGTGAGGCTGTATTATAATTCAACATTTAGAAGATCTTTCAAAACGTTAATGTTTACCTAAATATTAACAATTCAAGGACTTTGGGTGTTATGCCAATTTTCATAAATCATGTGGCACCAAATTCTTACAGTCTACTTTTACAAAGCACTACCTCAAAAGAACAAAGTTTTAACTCGAGTATCAGTCTTTCACAAATTCACAGGATCAAAATAAACTCTAATGTGTCCTTCTATAATCTTCCAGCTGCAAAAAATGCAAAAATATTCTGCTTAGGGCTGGGCGCCTCTGTAGCTTGGTGGATAGGGTGCCAGCCACATGCTCCAGGGCTGGTGGGTTTGAATCTGGCCCAGGCATGCTAAACAAACAAACAAACAAAAATAGCTCAGCGTTGTGGCAGGTGCCTATAGTCCCAGCTACTAGGGAGGTTGAGGCAAGAGAATCACTCTTGAGTCCAAGAGTTTGAGGTTGCTGTTAGCTATGATGCCACAGCACTCTACCGAGGGTGACAAAGTGATACTCGGTCTCAATTAAAAAAAAAAAAATCCTCCTTATGTGATCTTGGGGACTCTTGAAAAGTCAGTCTTTTTAACCAAAAGAAAATCTCACCTCAAAAGTCATCTTGGTATGGAACATCACACCAATTAAAGCCACATCAGAAATGGTCTATC
>CAUYQV010020808.1:0-21015 GCA_963574575.1 Galagoides demidoff | reverse complement strand
ATTATCATTTGATTTCTCTCCCCTACTATATAGTAAGGACCATATATTTGACTCTTGAATTTCTAATGGAAACCATTGGTGATAGATTATAAGTTGTATGAAATCAGGGACTATGTTGGTTTTAACTTATAGTTCACAGGTATTTCTAGAAATTATCACAGCTCTCAATTATACAGTAGATATTAAGAGATTGTTAACTAAATGGATTTTAAAATTTAATAAAAGGATAATAGGAAGTCAGCATGTTATGAGTTACTGCACATATCTGCTGCATATGTTACATGAAAAAAATCAACCTATTTACCTTCCCCGAATGTCAAATTTATCTCTTTGGATTCCAAAATGTATAAATTACACATATTTCTAACTATTGTTAACATAACTTTTGCTTCATAAACCTTTTCTCATGAACTAATTCACAAACTTAGTGATGAATGTGTTTGTGAATTATCTATACAGGTTTTGTCCAAATACCTTAAAAAAATTTATTGTGTATCTATAATAGTTTATGAGACAGCAAGAAATGGAATAGAAAGGGAGATAGCTTTTTCATGTGCTCAGTGTCAGTAAACTGCACCTGAGAGGCTCTATTGTAAGGCAGCCTGGAGGTACGGCTTTGATTCCCAGCCCATACATGGTCAGACCTATTGCTATTCCCTTAATAACTTGATAGTACTTCCTAAATGATTTCTTAGTATTATATCTCCAAGTCTAAAATGCATCTATAAAGCTCAAAAACTTAAATCAGTAAAAATCTTTGAGAAGAGTAATTTTATATGTTGTAAATTCCCACATAAACACTCATTTAGTTAATTTATAGTTAAATTATTTCATCCCTTCTTTGCATGCCAGTTTGCTAAGTGTGGCTGAAAGTGAGGCAGATGAAAACAGCTGTCAGGCAAAAATATTTCTTTTTTACATGCTGCTCCAATGAGAGGAAATGAATGGCAAAATGTTAGAAAAGAGAAAAAAGATTCCTCTGCAATCACAATGTCACAAAAATAGAGACAGATTCTGATCCCCTAACATAATCCATTGACAGTCATTCTATTATATGAAATTGAGGTTAGGCCTTGGTATTTGACATATGCTCTGGAGGTTATATTTTAGAAGCTTTATCTTAAACTCATAGGATGGGAGAAATATAGATGTTTTGATATTGCCATCATCGTTAAGAAGCAGATGTCCTATGGGGTTCCATGAATTGGACTAAATCAATTGTATGTGATAAAATAAAGATAACATTTCCCACAGAATCATTTATACAGATGTAACATGGCACACCAAACTTCCAAAAACTCATGTAGAGGAAAGGAGAAAGAAAGAAGAGTTCATCTGAAATTTTTATTTCATAAGATAAAAATTATTTTAGGATTTTCTCATAAGAGTTGCAAAAGAATTAGTGAAGACTATTATTCAGTATTTAACTATCAGAAACTACTACAGTCATTATGTTATAGCTAGCAAAAACATATAGTCAAATAGTAACCTTTTCTCAGCCAAAATGTCATGTTGCTTACTTTTTTTTCAGTATATCTCAATGGCATCTATTTATCAATATGGATTAGTGACTAATAGGCCCTAAAGATAATAAATATGAATCATATGATTCATATTATAACATAATACCTTATCTATTTCTAGCTTCCCATGAAAAAAATAAATGTGGCTTATAAGGACTTAAGTTTTAGGAATAGTACTGTTCAATGTTTCTAAAATATATACAGTATTTATTTATGTAAATTATATAAGAGTAGTGCTGTATTGTTCCCTGAGTCCTGGCCTTATGATTGAGTACTGGGACAGTCCTCTATCTTAAAGTAGTTGGCAAAAGGTTCTTTAATTCAACTTCTACTTTAAAAGAGGACCAAAAAATAGGAGATTTGTTTTATCATGTGTACTCATAAATTATTTGCAAAATCTACAACACTTTATATAATTCACTAGAAAAATAGAGTCTGTTCTTTTTGTGTGGTGGCAGAGTAAAAACTTGACAAGATTCTTTTTATTCCTCCATCTTACAAAAACTGATATTTTGCTTTTTTGTTGGCGTTTTTGTTGTTTATTATCAATGTAATAGATGCTTATTGTGAAAACTGAGAAAGTTTAGAGAAGCAAAAGGAATATTAAGGAAAAATTCTCACTCCATAATCACACCACTCAAGGTAAATACTACTATTTGCTGTATCTCTTTTTAGTCTATTTCACTGCATATACATTTTATATATTTTGATCAAATTATGTATACCTATTCTTTACTTTCTTCTTAAAACTTAACATTATATTTTTACCATTTCTCATATTATTAAAACTCTTTATGAACATTTTATGGGCCTCGTTTTCTCACACAAAACTATATTAGAGTTCTGATATTTTGAATACCATTTCACATGAGTTATCTGGTTAATTAAAATTTCAGTAAGCATTTTAAATCTCATAATCAAAATAAAAATATGTAAAATAACATAGAATATGCAGCACATACATTAGTTATTAGTATTAATATGAGAAAGCAAAGGTAAAAAAGAGCTGCAATTCAGAGATTTTCAGACTCAGATTTTTCTTTTTCTCCAGCAGTCCTAAATTCATTTGAAATGTTGTTAAAAGGCAGTAGATAAAATCATTTATTTTCACCCTGATGAGTTCTCAGTAGAAAGGCTGAAAAGTCAAGAACTCCCTGAAAAGTAACAGAGCCATTTTATTTGTGAGATGCCTTCCACTCGCGGGGAGCACTTTACTTTACACATTTTACCAGGGCATTCTCAGGCATGCTGCAATCTACTTTTCTACTAATTGGTTCACGTCACCAAATAAAATGGGCTACTCAGAAGGAAAAATCAGTTTTATTCAGTGATTTTGACTTAGTACTAAGGCATAATTAGGATCCAGCTTCTCTTGGAGTTCTAAGCAAGACCTACTATCCTACTTTTATCATGTTAAGATTCTCCAAAATTGAAACAAAGGTCATCAGAAATGAAGGAAAACACTAATAAGAGTTTGTTATGACCATTTCGGAATTTCCCATCTGTATTATTTTATTTGCTCATGTGTCTGTTAGGAAGAACAAAAGGGGTACCTTTTTTCTCATTTGCAATGAAGCTTTGCAGAGGTGGCAACGTTCATATGAAGGTAAGAGTGTGTAAGGTGGATGGCGAAATTAAACAGAGAGAAGATAAATAGGAAAAGGGGGAAAATGGCAAGCCCAGGTGCTGCGGACTGAAAGTAGAAAATACTTAAAGATGATCTAGGTAAGTGGAAGAAAGGTAAGTCCAAAGGAATTTTTGGAATTTCAGGATAAGTCAGTCATGGTAGGTTTGTTCACAGCTCTGTAAGTTTTAGTGAGAAACACAGGGAGCCGTTGAAGGGCTTAGCAAGAACAAACCAAAAACATCCTCCCGTTATCCCTTCCTTCACTCTGGAATGAAACTTTGAATAAGATCATCAGAAGGCAGCAAAGACATTTACAAAGAAAGAGATTTAATAGTGTTAGAAAGAAAGAGATTTAATAGTGTTAGATAAACCATCAAAGAAACAAGGAAACGACGACGAGATGCCTAACTGTGAGAGAAAGCTGAACACATCAGTAAAAAATAGAATTTGGGGCACGTTCCAGAAATTTGATGTACTAAAAATACACATAAGAGAATAATAGTTTAATTGGGTTGCTTCCAACCAAATCCTTTACAACTGTACTGATGCATCTCAAAAGTAGTAACATCATGACTATTTAGCACAAAAACTACCATCTACAGAGGACAGAGCAATAACGGATGGGAAGCATTACGCTCCAGTAACGATGAACCAGCAAAGTGATCTTGCAAACAATAGCAGTTTTCCCTTTCACAAATGCATTTGTCTTCCCCATGTTGGAAATAATATTGTAAAAAGAATTTAAAAGGTGAAGTGAAGGGACTGCAAACTCGACTCCCCCCAAACCACATCATCACGTTTCTCCAAAGCAAAACACACAATGCCTTTTTAAGCCCTTTCAGTATAGAGAGACAGAAAAGCTAAGAAATTAACCTTATGGTAGAGGAGAATACTACTTACAATTAAAGAAAACGTGAATTTGAAACATGGCTCTGCTTCTTTTCAACTTTTTGGCATTCTCTCTTACTTAACTGTCTTATACCTCCGTTTTAAAAATCAGGGCTATTGATAAAACAAGAAGAGTGAAGGCTGTTCTTTAAAGTTGTTATTAAAGTACAATATGTTAGTAAAGTACTTTTCTAAGGCAAAGTACACATATTCAAACACACGACTCATCAAATAATTATAAACTGAAAACATGTGCATACCCAACATGCACAGCAAAGACAAAATCATTACCAGCGCCCCAGACGTATCCCTTCCAGTAAGTCCCCGCTCCAAAGGCAACTGCTTTGCTGAAGCAGTTGCAACAAAACTTTGCTGTTTTTTTCCCGAGAAAAAAACAGTTTCTATTGTCATTGAACTTTACATGGAGGGAATCATATATCATGTGCTACTTTTTTATTAGGCTTCTTGTGGGTCAAATTACGTTTTTGAATTTCTGCATATTGTACTCGTGAATGATTTTAATAGAAGAATTTTTTGAGGGCAGCCAGCCTGATACAGAGCAAAATGAATTTAATATGTATTTCAGTTGCTGCAGGTATTAAGTTATAACAAGTAAAAGTAAATATGTTTTTTTTTTTTTAAAGTAGAAGTAGCAGTAGCTCAAGAGTAACCCGTGAGAAATGTCATTCTATTGAGGACATCCCTGGCTATTACTATAATTTCTAATCAGTGTATTCTGAAAATACAAGTTACTCTCTTACACTTGTTGGTCTTTTCTATATCTTCTTTTCAAAAATGCCTATTCAGACCTTTTTTTTTTTTTTTTTGAGACGGAGCCTCAAGCTACCCCCCTGGGTAGAGTGCCATGGCATCACAGCTCATAACAACCTCCAACTCCTGGGCTCAAACGAGTCTCCCACCTCAGCCTCCCAAGTAGCTGGGACCACAGGCGCCCACCACAACGCCCGGCCATTTTTTGGATGCAGCCTTCATTGTTGTTTGGCGGGCCTGGGCTGGGGATTTGAACCCGCCACCTTAGGTGTACGTGGCGGGCGCCTTAGCCGATTGAGCCACAGGCGCCGAGCCCCCTATTCAGATCTTTTGCCTATTTTGTCATCAGACTTTCTTCCTATTGAGTAATCGGAGGCACTTATTTAGCCCCATATGAATCCCTGTCAGATGGGAAGTGTGCAAATATTTTCTCCCATTGTGTGAGTTCTCTCTTCACTTTTTTGTTCCCTTTGGTGTACAGAAGCTTTTTAGCTTCATGTGGTTCCATTTGTCTATTGCTTTGCTTGCCTGGCCTTTGGGGGTATTGCTCAAAAAGTCCTTGCCCAGAACAAAGTTTTGAAGTGTTTCCCCACTGTTTTCTTTGAGTAGTTTCATAGTTTCAGCTCTTAGACTTAAGTCTTTAATCCATTTTCATTCTATTTTGTATATTGTGAGAGATGGGGTCTAATTTCATCCTTTTGCCTACAGATAATCCAATTTTCTCAGCACCATGTGGTAACGAGTCTGTTCTTTCTCCAATGATTTTTGCAAAATCAAAAATACAATGAGATATCATCTCACTCCAGTTAAGATGGCTTTTATTTAAAAAAAAAAAAAACAGACAATTACTAAGGCTGATGAGGATGTGGAAAAGGGAACTCTCATACACTATTGGTAGGAATATAAATTAGTGCAACTACCATAAGGAATAGTATGAATTTTTGTTTCTTTTGAGTAGATACCGAGTAATGTGATAGCAGGATCAAATGAAAGTCTACTCCGTTCTGAGGACTCTCTGTACTTCTTTCGATACAGGCTATCATAGTCTGAGTCTCACTGATAGTAGAGGACTGTTGTTCCCTTCTTTCTGCACCTATGCCAGCATCTGTGGTTTTAGGAACCTTGTGATGGGGGTCATTCTCATTGGGGTTAGGCAATATCTTGGAGTGGTACTGGTTTGAACTTCTCTAATAATTTAGAGAGAATGAGCATTTTTTTCATGAGTGTGTTGGCCATTCACCCATCCCCATGACAAAAGACTCTGTTCAGGGCAGTGCCTGTGGCTCAAAGGAGTAGGGCGCTGGCCCCATATGCTTGAGGTGGTGGGTTCAAATGCAGCCCCAGCCAAAAACTGCAAAAAAAAAAGATTCTGTTCAGTCTCTTGCCTAGATTTTAATGGAGTTGTTTGCTGGTTTTCTGTTGATTTGCTTGAGACTTTGCCTGACAAATGCAAGTAAGGTGGCCTAATTGTATGTACCCTATATTAATCAGAAATAAAAAAAATAAACAAACAAAAGAATAGCATGGAAATTCTGGTCCAGCAATCTTTCTGTTAGGTATATGTCCACAATAAAGAAATCAGTGTATCGAAAAGACATCTGTACTCCCATGTTTATTAAAGCACCTTTCACTATAGCCACGATTTCAAATGGATAAAGAAATTATAGTACATATGCACAATGGAATATTATATAGCCATAAAAATATATAATCTTGTCACTTTCAACAACATGGATAGACTAGGCAGTATTATGTTAAGTGGAACAAGACAAGCATAGGAAGAAAAATCTCACACATTTGTACTCATATGTGGGAGCTAAATATTAAAACAATTGATCTTATGGAGACAGAGAATAGAATGATAATTACCAGAAATTAGAAAGGGTAGTGAGGCTAGGTGTGAAGGTAAAGAGGAGAGGGTTAATGGATGCCAGATGGATAGAATCAACAGTATTTGATAGCACAAAATAGTAACTATAATAAACAATAAGTTATGGTATACTTTAAAATAATTAAAAGAGTAGAATTGGAAGTGGAACTGTATTCCTTACACAAGGAGATGATGAACTCTAGAGGTGATGGATGCTCCAATTATCCTGATTCAACTAATACACATTGCCTATATCAAACATCACAAGTACCCTATAAGAAGATACAAGTGTTATGTGCCCCTAATGATTAAAAATGAATCTTTTTAAAAAGATAAACAGGTTAATGAATAAAAAAAACCTAAATTCTTCTAGAACCATCACCAAAATAAATAAACAAACAAACTAATAAATAAGAGCACAAGTTAATGTCTCAGACTAGGTTTTGAGCATGATGACCGTGCGTTCTCACAGAGGCAAATGCAAGTGCTACAACTTCCACATCCAGGCATAGGCTCCGTCTATACCATAAGAGTCCTGACATTTAAAGATATAGTATACATTTATCACGATTGTCACTTGCCATTAATTGCTTTCCCTTTATGCATCTGTTAAAAATATAATTAGGATTTTATGCTGCAGTAAATATGCTTGCTCATCCATTAGTACAAAGCAAAAGATTAACTGTATTACAATGGGAATCGGGACTACAACACTTCCAGCCACAATGATAACAGTGACAGCTGGGCTGCCCACACAGTACTTTGCTCTGATAAGCTTCAAAAACAAGTGTAGATGGGAAAATAATTAAATCACTGACAAGGCGTCACCAGCTTTGTTTTCCCTATTCTAAGCATTCAGCTTGCAATCACCCAAACAAAAAGCTGCTCACTGCAAATTAGAAAAGGGCGTTGCTCCCCTATCTCCAAATGCCCTAGTTTAATGTTAGCTATAAGCTGGATTACTACTCTCACTTTTATTTAACTCGTAGGATTTCGCCCAGCAAGCTGAAGAGGACAGCAGAGTTGACCTGATGGAGTTTTTTTCACTAGTGTCTTACTCAGAATCCAATAGAGCTGGCCCCAAGGTCACAGGGCCAATGTAGTCACACAAGGCCCAGTGCTTGGTTTAATGTACTGTTGTCACCATCTTGAAAATCTTAATAGTTTTTTAGCAAGGGACCCTGCATTTTCATTTTGCACTGGGTTTCATAAATTATGTACCTAGTCCTACCAATAACTGAAAAAAAACCCAGTAATATTATCTCCTTATCTGTCTCTATCTTTGTGTTACTCTATATCTCTCTAGAGATATATGGAGATACATCTATATCCATATCTACATATCTCTATATTTCTATATCTATGTAGATAGAGAGCTGAGTTAGACAGATGGAAGTGAATACATACACAAATACTCATCGCTGCTTCTCCGGACAGAAAACAAAAATAAACAGTAAACAAGCTTCCTTCTTTTCTTTTTTTTTTCTAATTTTTTCCTGGTCAATTAAAAAAGAAAGTAGCGTTATAGAGTGGAAACGTTGCATCTGTTTTTTAAGGAAACATCTGAGAAGGAAGAGATGTGCTATACTTGTACTTCATTTACCTTCTGACTTTGAATATCTGTGGTCCAAAATATACTGATGATTGTTTTAGCACAAACAGGAGTTAACACAGTTTTGAACCTTGGGTAGGAATTTATATCACTCAAGAAAACATCTGTGCAGTGATTTGTATAATAATCTGGTCTATAATGACCACCAACCGCCACCAAGGAAAAAAGAAATGAAGTGACTGCAGAATTGCTCAACTCAAAACTTCATCCTCTGATGCATAATCAGCAACAAAAGGCAGAGACTGACCCTCAGTTTTGACATTCCCACAACAAGAAGTAACAGACAGATGGCCATGATTGTAACCAAAATGTATGGATAATCATCTCTGATGACTCATTTATCATGACAGCGTCTCTTATGGTAGTGACTTTTTTAGAGCCCCTAGAAACCCAATTCCCTTTAAGGAATTGGCTGGTGACATGATGTGTCTACCATTCAGTTGGAAACTGCCCAGAGATTATCCCTCTAGGTGATTTTGAAATCTCATTTTTTAAAAAACCCTTGGATTTATTAAATACTACTAATCAAAATTTTTCTGCTTGAAGTTGGAGAATGAGAGACTTTGTATATAGATAGGGGTATAGGGCCTCAAAAATAGGTCAGGTACCACAACAGAACTAGACGGCCTGCTTAAGGGGAAGGGAGATGCAAATTAACTGCAAGAGACCTGGGTATGTTTTAGCCTAGGCAGCAGCTGCTGAATAATTAGGGCCCAAAGGCCTTCATAAAGGTTATAAGTCTTGTTACTGTGGCTAACCAAATCTGCTTGAGTAATTTTCCTTTTGCTATTGCAATTATGGGGTTTTAACTCACTAGGTAGCTGATTTTGTGGCATGTACATATTTGAAGTGTCGGGGAAAATGAGCTTCCAGGGCTCCCCTCTGGACTGCTTTAGAGCAATGATAATAAATCCTCACTAAAAGGAAACTGGTTCTTAGGCAAAGCTGTTTTGAAGATGGGAGTGGAGAGAACTATAGGAGGAAGTGGATAAACATTTCATAAGCAATGGTTCTGAAAAACTAGATTACAATACAATATCATGCGATACCATGATGCAATGTAAAATACCATTGAAAGGAACGTGCTATGTTTTGATGTCATATAATAAGAATTATATAGTTTTTATTATTACAGATAAGTTTTCATCTTCCCTTTGTTAGAAAATTTAGATTCTATTTTATACTTTTTCATGTCATACTTACTTTTCAACATGTCCCCTCTCAGAATTGAGAAATTATGACCCTTGTTTCTTACCTTTTCTATAAAGCCTTGTTCATTGACACTTTGTCTTACTTGTCTCAGTGTCAAGTTTGTCTCCTCTTATCCTGACACGACATCAGATATAGAAGATATTAAGAGGAAGGAGGTGGAGAAAGATAGACAAATAGAACCCTCTAGCAATCATTCCCCAACAGGAACACAAAACTGAACAACTATTTGTGCAGGAAAGCAACCTCATAAGAACCAACAAAAATCAAATGAGCAATCACAATACCTGTTTATAATATTGTAACAAGGAAATAGGTATTGAAAAAAGTAGGAGAGATCGTCTTCCATTGCCTATACCAGCCCTCTCCCAAACCCAGGCAGCAGCAGGGAGGAAGAACAAAGTGAGTGTGGGACTTTGTATTGGAATTCAGTGCCACCTTGTAACAACACAACACAATTATCAGACAGAAATTTCACCAGTGACCATGAAGGAAGAGTTTAGACAAGCTTTGGGCCAGAATGAAATTCCCTTCCGCTGTAGGAGGAACTCAAGTAGCAACTGAGTAAATGATCTGGGAACCCAAATAAGTCTGAGTGGAAGTTGGGCTGCGACTGCAGTCCTTGGGCAAGCCTTAATGCTCTACTGGTTTGGAAGTAGTGGCTTAGAGTGTGACCCAGTGTTATATCAGCTGTGGAGGCCCTGTGGTGACCTGTGTAATCCCCCCTCCAACTCCAGGAGGAGAGATGCCTTCCACTTGGGAGAAGCAGAACAAGTGGTACAAAGGACTTTGCCTTACAACCTCGGTATTAGTTCTGCCACTGTAAAATAAAGTGCCAGGCAGATTCCTGAGGTGTCCAATTTTGGAACATTGTTCCTGGAAGGCATTTCTAGACCCACCCAGAGACAGAAAGGAATCTACTTCCTTGGCAGGATAGACACAGTCCTGGCAGGATTCACCACCTACTGATTGAAGCAGCCTAGGGCCTTGAATACACATTAGTGGCAACAGGACAGAAGCACCTTTGTGCACTGACACTTTGTCTTGATTTTAAAATGGAAAAAATATCTGAATAAACATTTCTCAAAAGAAGACATACAAATGGCCAACAGGCATGCAAAAATATAATCAAGAGAAATGCAAACTACAACCATAATAAGATATTATCTCACCCCAGGTAAAACAGCTTGTATCAAAAAGGCAACATCAGATGCTATAAAGTACATAGAGAAATGAGAACCCTCGTGCACTGTACATGGGAAGCTAAATTGGTTGAGCCACTATGGAGGATAACATTGAGGTTCCTCAAGAGACTAAAAATAGAACTGCCATATATTCCAGCAACTCTATTACTGAGTACAAATCCAAAAGAAAGGAAATCAATATATTAAAGAGGTATCTTTACTCCCATATTGAAGAGGTATCTCTACTCCACAATAGCCAAGACAGAGAATCAACCTAAATGTCCATCAATAGATGAAAAAAGAAACATAGCGTATGAAATACTATACTTCTTACTAGCATAAGAAACAATGAAATACTATTCAGCTGTATGAAAGAATGAAATTCTGTCATTTACAGCAATGTGATGAACTGGAGGACAGTATGGTAAGTGAAATAAACCAGGCACAGAAAGACAAATATTATATGTTCGCACTCATATATGGGAGCTAAGAAAAATTGATCTCATAGAGAAAAAGGGTAGAATGATGGTGATCAGAGGCTAGGAAGGGTAGCAAGGGCTAGAGGGTATTACCCCCCAGTAAAGGTAGGTTGGTTGGTGAGTAGAAAAATACAGTTATGTAGAAGAAATAAGATTTAGTGTTCAGTAACATAATAGGGCTATCATGCCTAACAATAATTCATTATATATTTCAAAGTATCAATAAGAAATTGGGATGAAATTGGAATGTTCCTAACACAGAGGCATGAAAAATGTCTAAGATGGTGGATACACACATACCCCAATTACCCTGATTTGATTGTATATTCTATCAAAATATCACGTATACCCCATAAATATATACAGCTACTATATATTTATAAAAATTTAAAATATTAAGAGTCTCATGCTCTACTGACTGAGTTAGCTAGGCTTCTCCAAAATGTAAAAAGATGGAGAGAAAGAAGAGAGGAGAGGAGAGGGGAGGGAGGGGAAGGGGAGTGGAGGGGAAGAGAGGAGAGGAGAGGAGAAGAGAAGGTGAAATAGACTATTTAATAGTGTAAGAAAAGACCTAGACTTGACACCTGGTAGTAACATTTCAATTTTGTGAATTGGTCATTGTGATTTATTTATTTAAATTACCACTTCCTTATTTTTGAAATGACAAATCACTCTCTATATCAAAGGTTCTCAACCTGTGAGTCCCAACCCACAGGAATTGTATTAAAGGGTCATGGCATTAGGAAGGTTGAGAACCAATGCTCTACACACATGTTTATGGACATTAAAAGTAAATTTTATGGAAAAGTTAAGCTTAGATATATTTTTCTATCTGGGATCTGTCACCTCTTTCTCTATCTCTCTAGTTAGGATTACTCCTTTCATAAGTCTTCCATCTTCCTATATTCCCATTTATACTGTCAGTAAAATGAAGACTGACACATTGACAACAGAGTTTAAAAACCTCAGTCCACATTTGTATATAAAATAAAAGGCATCGTTTACCAGTATAAATTTGTTACAATTTCAAATAGTATATTTGACTTGTAGTTAAGATAGGAAAATATATTTATAAAAAATGGTTTCAATGTGGCCTAAGAAGGTACTCTATCCACAGGGGAGTATACAAAGAGTCTAGGAATTATTATTGTTGGGATATTTACATCACTCATGGGTCACAGGTAAATGAAAGTATATTTGCATGTCTACACATTCTATATCCCATCCTAAAGATCCTGGTCCAGCAAATTCTTTTTATTACAGACTTGAAAAAACACTTTTAACAACAAATAACCTCAGATACAGATATTTAAGTATTAAATTTGTGAATGTATTATAATTTCCCCTAACAAACCAAATCGTTTTGATAATTTTTTTAGTGTGCAAGTGCCCCCAACATAGTGCTTTTTCCATGGAAGAGGCTTAAAGCACTTCATGTTGATGAATTAATTGGATGATTGTTGGTAAGTGACCTAACCCAGGATTATATTAACTTCTGAGGAATTATAGATGGGGTACAATGGAATTGGAAGATTTGGGAGTCAAAAGTGGGAGCCAGTGGCAGTGCCATTTTAGAATTGTAATGTCATCAGTTTTCTCCCTTATGACACAACATAAAAGGAGATAATATTATCTTTAATGTAGACCACTGATTTTACAAAATATTCTGTAAAGTATGCATTTAAATAGTCTAAAGTTACTTTAAGTTTGAAACAGTGTGCATAGCACACAAATAGAGATTCAAAACAAGTTCTCTCATCCTTGTCTTCTTCCCATACGGAATTTTGGAAGGAAATCATTGTAGGTCAAAATAAGGTATACATGATAAAGACAACTTCTTCTCACAGAAAGCTCATATGAGTATGACATCTCAAGAGCTCAAAGACTAGACAACAAGGGAGTGGTCTTAGGTTAATATATTAAACAGCATCTGACACAGCAACATGACTCTCATAAATTTAATATAGTTGCTGCTTCCACATCCATTTTTAGACCTGATATACATTATGCAAAACTTAGTCAGTCCCCATCACCTTTGGCCTAGTTAAAAGTTCCCCTTCCTGTGTGCTAATTCCTCATTTTATTGGCACAACCCCACACATGCTAACACCAGAGTCAAGGAAATAAGTTTGCTTTTCACATTTTGTTTTCTTTAATGTAGCTAAGCCATAGCCTCCGGGTGAAAGCAAAGGGATAAATTCCATGAGCCCAAATAAAGGCATGGTCCCACAGGCTCTTTCTTCCTTTTCTCTTTTTCTCTCCCTCTCATAGTTCAACTTCTGGTTGAGCTCCCTTCCACTTCCCCTTAGTGGGCAACCCTCTTCTCTCATGGACCTGGACCAGTGAGTAACAAAATGGACACACCAAAACCTGACTATCCTGCCAGCAGGACTCTCCCAGAAAGTGGTTACCTTGGAAGAATCACTGGACACTGGTCAGAAAAAAGCCACAGGGATGTCTGCCAGGATAAACAAATTTCCTGTGGGAGGGACACCTTTTCACAGGTTGGACTCTTGGGCATTAGGCTGTCTGCCAGGATAAAGAGGTAGCCCATGAAATGCACACTGTAAGCATTCATGACCACATCCCCTGAAGCCCTGTCAGGACAGAGCTAGAATTTATAGAACTCTCCAGACAGAGACCTTAAGACTAATTTACAGAAAAATCACAGCATCAACTCTTCAGATGCAGTTGATTCTGATTATGCCAATTTAGGTTAAAGAAAGAAGTTCACAGCAGGGATGAGGAAGATACTTGTATCAGGTAATTCTTTATCTAATTTCTAGTTGCTCAAATATAGAAGTGGGTTCATGCTTCCACTCTCGTGGCAGTTCCAAAAGATTAGAAAGACAATGTGGAATATTAGGGAAGAGTTCAAAGGCTGGTGATAAACAAATAAGGACTCTGACTACTTATCAGTTGATTTACTTCCTAAAATGATTTTATTTCTTTGAACCTCATATAAAATGAATTCAAAAATGGAGATGATAATGGTACCTATTTTGAATGGCTCTCATCAGAATGGAGAAAATACATATAACATTACTTGCATAGTATTCAATACATTAATGAAATAATATTCTACCATGTTAATTACTATTTTTGGTATAAAAAGAAAAACTTAAATATTGTACATAATTACACTGACTCTAATTCTCTAAAATTTGAGGAAGAATGCTTTTAGGATAATATTCAAGTTTTCCATAAATGTTTTGATCTGAAATCAGTAGGCCAAAGCATAAGACTTACATTTAGACATCCATCTTTTATTTATTTATCTTCCCCTAAATGAAACAAATGGACATGTGTGTGGATGCGTTGTTGTCTAGTCCTTTATGAAATCTTCCCCGACTACGTTATTCAACTGCAGCAGTACAGAATAGGTTAGCACAATTTATTTGTCTCTTCATCACAGTTTCTCCTCCGCTCTCATGTATATATTGCCTTATTAATACATCTGTTAAATTTCTGGAAGTCAGGGATTGTGTCTTATGTTTCCTTTAGATCTTCCATGTCATAACTAGCACATTCTAGAAACATTCTAAGACACATTAAATCCTAAATCCTTTGTGCTTCCCACATACTGCTTATTTTGGTACTGTTCCAAGTTGAATTTCAACTCTGTCTTTAAAGAATAGTTTCTAGAATAGTAGGCAGTGCTTTAATAATGTCCCAAGCAATGCTACTTCAGAGGAATGCCTATTAAACACTTGTTTCTAAATTCCAGAGCCATAAAATGTTTTCCTTTTGCATTTTTTAAAATTATTCCACTATTATAATTTCTTTTAACTTCCATTATTCTACCTCTATGCAGAATATTCTTAAGGTGCTCATTTTATGGTCCATTTAATATTTGGATTTTTGTTTATCACAATGCAGTCATTTAAAAAATTCCTTTCTTTTATCATTGTGGAATGTTTTGATTATTCGTCAAGATATGTCATACTAATTTTTTCAAGGTGGATATCATGAAAATTATGCACAGACCTTTTTTATTTGTTTTTCACTCATCAGCTTTCATTCGTGTTTATGCATTTAATGTATAGCCGCATTTTTAAATTAATCAAGATATGAAATCTGTATTTCTTGCCCCATCAGCCTCAACTCAAACCCAATTAGTTACTTAAACATCCTATTAATTTTGAAAACCAGAGTCTAAGTTCACAAGAAACATGTGGCTAAGCAGCATTTAGTTATTTTTTTATTTTAACTTATATTTGTATTTTAAAGGAATTAAATGTTTAATGAAGAAAATTTGGAAAATTAAGAGAATAAAAATAAATACCTAAAATCCTACTTAAAGGGATTTGACATCACCACAAGAGGGGGGTTTGGTGCAACGAATGAAGAGGCTTGACACTAAGTCTGTGGCGGGGGAACTCTGGGAGGAGCCCTCCTGAGCAAACCTTGGGTCTATATTTATTATCATAAAGCAGGAAACAGTAATTAAAAGTTACTTATCAAACATTAGCACTAAAAAGGGGAACACAAAATGTGTCAGACTGAATATCCCCAATTTCATTTTGCAAAACCATAGACCTCTGCCTCCAGTATCAAGAGATCTTTGGAATCAAGAGAATCTTTGCCATAACCATTAGGCTTGGTATTGCCCTACCTCACAGATACATTCTCCCTTGGAGGCCAGTTTTCTGATCTCCTGCACACACACAACTCACATGCCATTCTCATGGTTCTCTTGGTCTCTCAAGCAGGAAGAGAGACTTATCCTAAAGACCAGGCACTCGATTTTCCCCACACCAATTAAATCTTCCACGGAGAAATTTCTACTACAGACTATGTTTTATTAACTAAGTCTAGACTTATAGAAAGTTTGTGAAACTAGTACAGTTTGTACATGTCCCTAAAGCAACTTCCCCTAACATTAGCATTTTGTACAACCACAGTACCAGGAATCAGAATCAGGGAATTTGTATCTCCACTAACAATGCAGGAAGCTAAACTTCTGTAACAATCAGGCCCACATGGTCGGAAGTAGACTAATACTGAGAGCATTTCCAATTTTTGTTCCTGCTTCCAGCCACGGGAAACCAAATGTACACTCTTAACGGTCACACAGGATGCTTCACTTCTGTTTAGTTTCCCCATGCCAGCAGCTTCTAACAGGGGCATACTTGAAACCTTGCTTTTGTTCTCTTCACTGTAACACTTTCCCTCTCCTTTGCTTGCCTTGAAGTCTCTGACAAAATGTAAGTGACAGTGGCTAGCTCCCTTGCTATAGCAAACTTTAAGTAAATAGCCTTTGCCTTTCTCATTTGACTGCTCTTTTATTTCCACATGTCTTTCTGCAGTAGGGAATATTCCTTCATCTTTCAACTTCCATGCTACTAAAGTACCCATAAATTCAAATACAAGTGTGTATACATAGCATATGTATGCGTGCATGTAACATATACTCATGCTTTTTCCTTATAGTCTGGTTGAGTCTGGATGACAAATGCAATTTTTCGCATATAACTATTAATGATTTGCATTCTTAAAGACTCTCTTCTCTTTTCCTCTCTCTGTTTCTTTCCTCCATTATTCTACCTCTATGCAGATGACTAGAGAATTTATGTTTTTGCCCAGATCCTTCACTTGAGCTTTAGGCCTTATATCCTACTACAACTTGGCATTTTATAAAGACACTTCCAATTCAACATGGGTAAGTGATCTTCCTCCAGAAACCTGGTACCCTTTCAGTGTTTCCAGAGTTAGTGAATGGCAACACCAGCCACCAGGTTAAGCAAACTAGAACTCTAGACATCATCGCTGACACCCTTCCTTTTCCTACACATCACATACCATCACTGAGCCCTGTCCATTTTACCTTCTAAATATCCACCAGTATTCTAAGAGGTAGGAACAACTTCTCTGCTTCATTGCCACTTTCATGCTAGTCTAAGTTACCGTTATCTAACCTGGTCTTCTGTGATAGCATCTATATTAGTTTCCTAAGATGGCTGTCACATATTACCAAAGACTGGACAGTTTAAAACCACAGAAATTTGTCTTACAGTTCTGAAGGACAGAAGTGGGAACTCAAGGTGTTGGTCAGGCCACGATCGCTCCAACAGCTGCAGGGGAGAATCCTTCCTTGCCTTTTCTAGTTTCTGGTGTTTGTGGAAATCTTTGGCATTCCTTGGCTTGTATATGCATCACTTCCATCAGATGGCTGTCTTCTCCCTCTGTGTCCTCACATTACCTTTTCTTCACATTACCTTCTCTTTGTGTACGGCTATCTTTGTGCAAATTTCCTGTTTTATAACGACACCAGGGAGACTGGATTAGCATCTACCTTAATGACTTCATTTTAACATGATTAACTCCATTACCTTCATAAAGACCTCATCTCCATGTAAGGTCACATTCTAAGTACACATTTTGGAGGTTAAGACTTCAACTTGTTTTTGGGAGAACACTAGTCAACTCATAAAAGATTCTAAACTTGTTAAATTTTCTCTGCATGTCCAAGAATTTATTTTTACTTCAGAACTGGAATAGACTTTTCAAATTTTAATATAATCAGTTCATTTTTCTACTTAAACCTCTCCCATACTCTTCTACTAGTATTAGAATAAAAGCGACAATCCTGTAATATGACCCACACGGGTCTTCTTAGTATGGTCTGGTATACCTCTTGTTCTATGTCCTGCTCCTTCACAGCCATATGCTTAAACCAAAGCAGTCAGGAGTGTCCAACCTTTTGCTTTATCTGAGCCACATTGGAAGAAGAGTTGTGTTGGGCTATACGTTAAATACAAAATCCGAATGAAAGCCGATGAGTGAAAAACAAACAAAAAGGTCTGTGCATAATTTTCATGATATCCACCACCACAGATAAGCAAAAAAGTGCTCACATAATGCACATGTGGCCCCTGGGAACATTTTCTCTTATTATTGCTTGTCATGCTCTCTCACGCCCTAAGGGTCATTTCTATAATGTTTCTCCTGATTGGAATGTTCTGTCCTCCTTCCTTTTATGTAGTTTATATATACACACACACATATATATATTTATTTAGATTTATTTTTCTTAGAAAATCCTTCCTTAGCTCTGTATCACTCTGTATGGCTCCTTTCCAGAATTTTGTATCTGTATAAAAAGTGATTAATATTTATTCCTGAAATTAGACTCTGAGTTCTACTAAGAACAATAAATCAAAGTCAGTTAGCTTTATTCCTCATCCTATCTCCAATCTCTAGTACAATCACTGGCAATCATAGGTATTAGAAATAGTTTTTTGTCTTGAAGAATAAATGATTAAGTGAATCAGATATACAAGGTGTGCAAAATAATCAACTAATGTAAATTGCCCACAAATTTCATGGACACCCTGTATGTAATCCAGAGTAGTTCTTCTCAAATTCTCACTGAAATACTAGTCCTTTTCCCTCAGTACTTTCTGCAATAGAAAAATCAAATTGATACAAAAATCTTAAATGCTTTCACTTTCTATTCTGTGTCCTCCTGGGCTGATAATCAATAATCTGCTGACCAATGCCAACCCATGAACCATGCTTTGAATAACACTGATCTTTATGTTTTCTCAAACTTAGTGATTCTGTCATTCCAAGGGATTCGCAACTAAACTAATCTTTTTTCAAGACAAGGCATTTATACCTTCAAACTTTTTAAATAAAAATACAGGCCTAAAGCACTACCATTTAACTTATTCGTTTGCTCAGAACACTGCAATGTGAATAACAGAGAGTCTTCAGTCAAGGTTAACTGCTAATACTTTTTTTTCTTTTGGAGATTTTGGTCCAGCATATGGGGCTGGTGCCCTAATCCTTTGAGCCACAGGCACTGCCCAACTGCTAGTATTTTTGTCCTCTTTCTACTCTCTTCCCTGCCTTAAGAAGAAGTAACTTAACTATAGAGGGGGTCCCCGAGTAGCTATATGCCACTTTGATGAACTTAGCTGGTTAATATTTTACTAGCTCAGCCTCCGTGAGTTTCCATGATAATACAGGTGGGTACTTCTCAGCTGAAAGTGGTAGTGATGAATGGCTTGTCTCCCATTTTGTCAAAGGTACTGATCGCTAACTTAACAGTAACTGTTGTAGTTTCATTTCCTAGAGAAAGGGATGGAAAGTCCAACTGAATACTTAAACCAGCCTCTTTAGACAGGATGGAATTTATCATCCAACACTCCAAATTACTAATAATGACTAAAAAACACAGTATTTTGAATCTTAGGACTCTAAATCCTAGAAATGACCATTTATATATTTTTAAACCTTTTGCTTTTATCAGTTTCTCTGAAACCAGTAACATTTCACCAATCATTTGAGTAGGTGTTCTCTTTGCTGCATGGAGTCTTTGTAAAACTTCTGATATAATCCCCTCATCCCCCTTAGGGAGCCCTACTCATTTGCAAAAAATATCAGAATTATCTGTCTGGCACAAAATTACTTTATCAGCAAGTAGTGCATTATCCACAACATTTATATCAATAGCTACTAGCTAAACTTTCAAATTCAAAGAAAATAAAAGGAAAAAGTTTAAGTGTAAAACTATTCTTAAGTCTTGATGTAAATCACGATTTCTGCCCAGAACATCTAGATGTCACATCAACTATTGATTTCATCAATATTTATGCCATGTGTTGTGCAACTCTGAAACCTACCAGGTGAGAGATGACACATTAGCCAGGGTCTAGAAAGGAAAAAGATGACCTATTCTGGCATAGACTGCCAAAGAAAGGCCTTAGGCTTAAAGGATGTTGCTCTGGTCTCCACTCAGATGCCACCCCATGAAACATAGTCTGTAGTCTAAGGGGTCATGTCCCTTCCTGGCCATGTTTCAGCCACCTGGTATCCTTGGAATTTCCTGCCCCTATGGCTTATACCCCCTTGGAAGTTCTACATAGGTCTATTCAAAGATTCAACTTGCCAAAGGGCAAAACACACCCCAAGCATGTAAACCCATAAGATCCATGGTTGGCCAAGAGATGGCTGTGTGTCAGCAGAAGGTATCTACCCTGATCTCCTGTGCATGAAGCCCCTCAAGGAGCAGAATAGGGTACATATGGAAGAGAAGAGAGAGGCAAGCCAAGATATCTCCATGTTCTAGCACAGAACTCCTAGGGGTCCACTAATCTTATATTTGGAACTTATTTCTCAGGTCATTTGTAGTGGTGTATTTGTCAAGGTAAAGAATGGAAACTCCATTAAATAGCTTAGTACAATGATTTCTATCTCTGAAATATTTAGATACACATGTCTCAATTTTCTCCTGCCCTCTTGCACATATGTCAGGGAAGATCTGCAGAGGGCACATTCAAAAGGGATGTATAGAGGGAATTCAATGCAAGAATATTTATAAATGTGTTTAAAGGGTTAAGAGGAATCAATTGCTAGCAATAACAGGAAGCTATACCAATCAAGGGCTTAGAGCAAAGGTCTGGGGAACTTATTGCTGAAACCTGGAAAGAAATCAACTAATAAGAAGAGTTCCTTATACCACAGATACTATGGCCTTTATTAAGAGCAATGTAGTCACTGCTAACCAGTGGCCTGATGGAAAGAGACAGCTAAATGAATACCACAAACTTGTCTCTTATTCTGCCTCCTATTTCCTGCTGGTGTCTTATATCTGCTAAACCCAATCAGAATCCAGACGAAAAGAGGACCTGACTAATATTGTTGTAACCCAGCCCTCTTTCCCCTGCCCACTCCTGTTCCCCAGCCCTCACCTGTTCCCCCCACCCTCTCCAGCCCATTTCTCTCCTCCTCCCTTCTCCCCCCACAGTTGACTCCAGGAACAAGGCAAGTCCCTCCTCCCCCCCAGGGTGGCCGAGAACATGTTCCCAGGCCCCCTTCTTCCTCCTAGAGTTGCCAAGAACAAGC
>CAUYQV010020807.1:0-14904 GCA_963574575.1 Galagoides demidoff | reverse complement strand
AAAATAAAAATACTATGGAACTGTGCAACCATTCACAGATTTTACTTTGAACATGAACACAGTGCAACATCACCAAAAGCTGATAACAGACTGGCATACATAACCCCCAAAGTCTCACCAACCAGCCTCATGTGGTAGTGGTACCAGTCAGGAGGAAGAAATTAGAACTAAAACAGAAGAATAGCAGCCATCGATTTAGCCCTTATGGCTTACTAATGTTCTAATTGTGCTATTCAATCTGGGAAGACTATCACACTGAAACTCGTTTTATTCTTTGGTATTTTTTAAAAATATGTCCATTTTAAAATGAAATATAAATAAAATGAAAATATACTAATAAAAATAAAGGGATTTGTTCTATAAAATTTGGATCCAGTGACAATGATGTTCTTTAGGACCTAGAAGGCCAAATGTGGTCTTAAGGCTGTGGGCTCCCCACCCCTGCCCTAGACATGGGAGGGCTTATGACCCAGGTCTGATCAATCAGTACATCCCCTCCTTCTGAGCAAGGCAGCTGGTTCAGGAATGGGCTTGAAATCAAAGGAAATCCAAAGATATTTGCACCAGATTGTTCATTGCAGCTCAATTCATAATTGCCAAGTCATGGAACAAACCCAAGTACCCATCGACCCATGAATAGATTAATAAATTGTGGTCTATGTATACCATGGAATACTATGCAGCATTAAAAAATGGAGACTTTACCTCTTTTATGTTTACATGGATGGAGCTGGAAAATATTCTTCTTAGTATAAAGTATCTCAGGAATGGGAAAAAAGAATATCCAATGTACTCAGTATTACTGTGAAACTAATTTATAATCACTCACACTTGAATATGAAAAATAAAACACAACTATAGCCTAGGATGAAGGAAGAAAAGGGAGGGAGAGGGGAAGGGAGGAGTGTGGGTCAACAGAGAGAGGGTTAGTAGGGGGACCACACCTATGGAGCATATTGCAAGTACAAGTTGGGTTTATCAGGTGTAAAACACAAATGTCTTAACGCTATAATTGGGTAAATGAGGTGAAGGCTATGTTGATTAGTAGGATGTAAGCACTCCAATTTGTACAAATAATTAACACATTGAATCCCATAATGGCATAAATTTATTCATGATCTATGTACAGATGACTTAATAAAAAAAAAAGATATCCCAACAGAGCTAATCCCAAGATTTTGCTGGAGCAGCGTGAAAGAATTTTCCTCTTTTGATAGAGGCTGCCAACATGATAGAAGGTAATTGGGGAGCTATTGTCAGGCATTTGTGACTATGAGGTTAAGCCTACCAGAGAATAAAGAAAACAGAGGAAAAACAGAGCCAAGAGATGAAGAGAGTGCGACTGAATCAAAATAGCACTATCTAGTCTCTGGATTCTGTAGCCCCTGAAGTCCACATCTGTCCTTTTTGGTTACATGAGAATGTTTGATTTTTTTGTTTATGTCATTCAACTGTGCTTTTTGTTCCTTCAGCCAGAAAAGTCCTGACTAATGCACTTACCTTGCTGTGTTATTGAAAGAAGTAAATGTAATGATTATATAGCAGCCCGGCACATCATTCTCTGTTTTGTTCATCTCTAAATACAACCCAGAACATGGTAAGTGTCCAACAAATTTTGTTGGGTGCATAGAAAGAATCATGAGAACATAAAATTTCCAATGCCATGCACACATTATACAAAGTCAGAGTATAAACCCACGGAAGCCTTGTGCTGCCCTGAGTAGTGAGTTCCCTCCTTTATGAAGCTGAGATGGGCACAATGTGGCAGCAGATGAAAGCTCTATTAGTATAGGGTCATCACTTCAAGCCAGTTAAATTGAACACTCATTTAGTGCCTACTATGTACAAAGTGCTGGTGAAAAGAACAGGGGGGAACACAAACAGATACTTGCAATCAAAACACAGGATAAGGATTATTAGATGATTACTGCTATGGTTTAAATGTATCCCCCCAAATTCACATGCTGGAAACTTAATCTCCAATGCAACTGTGTTGAGAGGTAGGACCTTTAAGAGGTGATTAAGACATGAGGGCTCTGCCATCATGAATTGATTAATGCCATTATTCCAGGAATTGGTTTCTGATGTAAAGAATGAGTTTAGCCCCCCTTTTATTCTGCTCTCTTGTGTACTCTTTTGCCATCAGTCTTCTGCCATGCAATGACACCATGCAATGGCCCTTGTCATATGCTGGCACCTTAATATTGGACTTCCCAGTCTACGAAAGATCTGTGAGAAATAAATTTGCTTTCCTTATAAATTAAACAGTCTGTGGTATTCTGTTATAGCAACACAGGAGATTATACAAAGAACTGTATGGAAATAGAGGTCATCCTAGCACTCTGGGAGGGTGAGGCAGGTTGATCACCTGAGCTCAGGAGCTGGAGACCAGCCTGAGCAAAGCGAGACTCAGTCTCTACTAAAAATAGAAAAACTAGCCAAGTGTTGTGGTGGGCTCCTATAGCTTCTCGGGAGGCTGAGGCAAAAGGAACCCAGGAATGAGGTTGCTGTGAGCTCTGATGCCACAGCACTCTACTCAGGGCAATAGAGTAAGACTCTAAAAAAAATAGAGATCTGTCACTCTGTGTATGGAACCAAGCAAGGCACTTCTGGGTGGAGGTGGCATTTGAGCTGATTTTTGAAAATGAGCGTGCATGCACACTAACATTGCCAGGAAAAGAATACCTAGGATAGCAGAAGAGTAAACCCCTTCAACACTCCTACATAAACTAGCCTTTGCAAGTGGGGAGGGTATAATTCTTTTCAATTAGGCATTAGTCTGTTTTTTTCCCACCAACTTTTTCCACACCCTATAAATCCTCCGTTGGAAGAAAAAAAAATCTCTTATGGCAAACAATATAACATTAGTTCAAAAAGCATCACATCAAAGTATAATATGACTCTTGTAATTATTTGACAAATAAGCTCTGCAGCTAGAGGAGGGAGATGAATTGCTTTCCAGGAGATTTAAGGGATGCTGAGCACATACCTGTAACACAGCTAATTCTAGGACTCAGAGAAGTGCAGCCTTTCGAAAACAAAGATCTCATTGATTTGTTCTATCAAAAGCTCTTAATTTATCCATAAGACAATGACTATGGGGTTAGATGAGTAACAATAGGTGAGATCCTTAAAACCACCACGTCTCACCTAAAATGGACTATACCTGCAGAAAGTTTACTTTACTAAGGAAGTAGCTATAATTGCTACCAAAGAAGTAGAGTGATTTCATGGACTGAAAACAAGGTACTAAAACAACACTGGAGGTGATCTGACAGGAAGGTAGAGAGACTCCTGAACTCAGTGGCATTTGGAGAGAGAGTCTGAGAATCTCGATGCAATAATGATCCGGAATGCCCTTTTCCCTCATCTAGCCTATGGATCCCTTAAAAACCAATTCAGTACCACTGGACTCGGCAATTCTACTCCTAGGTATATACCCAAGAAAACTGAAAACATGCTTACTAAAGACTTGTAAATGAATGTTCATAGCAATGTTCTTCATATATCCCACAGGCAGAAACAATGGAAATGGTGATAGATGAACAAAATGCATATCCTCACAATGGAAAATTACTCAACCATGAAAATGAAGTAGGGATTCCTGCTATGATATGGATAAACTTTTTGTTGTTGCAGTTTTGGCTGGGGCTGGGTTCAAACCCACCACCCTTGGTACATGGGGCTGGCACCCTACTCACTGAGCCACAGGCACCACCCAATATATGGATAAACTTTTAAAACATTGTACTAAGTGAAAGAAGGCAGACAAAAAATGCCACACATTGTATGATTCCATTTATATGAAATGTCTAGAATTGAGAAATCCATAGAGACAGAAAGTAGGTTATTGGTTGCCAGGAGCTTAGGGGAGGGAAGAAGGGAGAGTGACTGCAAATAGAGTTGAGATTTTTTGGGGGGAGGGGGGTAATTAGTTCTGGAATTAGATAGCGGTGGTGATTGAACAATTTACACTAAAATTGAATTGTATGTTTTAAAAGGGTGAATTTTGTGGTATATAAATTATAGCTCAATTTAAAAAAAGCTTAGGTAGTTCCAACTTCATGAAGACTTCCCTAAACCTCCTGGTTAGAATTAACCACTCCCTTCTGTGTGCAGCCTTTAGATCACACTTTCTTTGTGGACAAGCATTATTTTTTTGTAACACACCTGCTGTCTTTGATAATTGTGGGTTCTTCTGAGGCAGGACTACGTCTTGTCTATGTCTGTATCTTCAGCAAGGCACAGTGCTTAAAGGTCAGTATATATTCAGAAATACATATTGAATTGAAGAGATTATTTTCTAAGACTTTATATCTATAGAAATGTTGAGCAATCCATTTTTAATATAATAAATAAGTGTGTGTAAGACTTGGTGATATAAAAATGAAAGATTCATCACCTCTACCTTTGAGAAACTTACACATCTTTGGCGAAAATAAGTGTATTTACATGTGTACAGTACAAGGCAGAAAATAAGTGCCATGTGAATGGCATAATGATCTACACCTCATAGTTCAAAGAATTAAAAGACTACCTTGGGGTGACGGGGAAGACTTTGTAGAAGTAGTGGCGTGAACGTGAGCTTCATGGATGCAACAGATGCTAACATGAAAGCTTCAGCTGAGGCCGACTCCACAGCTGTTGTGTTGGACAAAAAAAAAAAAAACCCAAACAAACAAACCCCACACACACACTTTCAAAGCAAGTAAAAAGTGGTAAGAAGAGGTGAAGGGGTAGATAATTCTTAAATTTTCACCCATACTGACAGCATGAAGAGATGTTGAATTGGAGATGGGAAACATTTTTTTGAAAAGGATTTCTTTGGAGAGAATTATTAGGTTTGAATAATTCTACCCTCCTTCAATGGGGCAGGGTGGATGAGAGGGAAGGAGGGGGAGAGAAAGAAAGGTAGGGGAGAGGAGAGGAAAAGAAGGAGAAGAAGGGTGATAGGTGAGGAAAGAGGTGTGAGGAAGGGGAAAGAGGTAAGGAGAATTACCTTTAAAGAGGTAATTACCTTAAATCAAACCCAAGCACAGGACTTGATGGAACCATTTGTAGAACTTAATGTGTATCTGCTACAGTTTAAGGGACACAGGAGACTGAGGATTGGGTCATCTAAATCCAGAAGCCTGAGGTGTGGGACGGAGCTGCACTCACAGAGTTTACCTGGATGGTCCACATGAAGGAGTGAAGTGTCTCAGCTGGAGATGAACTGCTGCTGGATGCCCAGGGATGATGAAGGGGTAGATGGCAAGGAAGGTCTCAGAGCAACCCATGAAATTCTCTGAAGAAAGAAATCAGCTTTAAACATCTACAAAGTCCAGAGAGGACCAGGCTGGTCACCTCCCCAGTACCAGTCAGCTAAGATCTTTGCTAATATCCCTTCATTGGTCTGCCTCCCCAAGCTCCAGACCCTGGAGGGGTTGAAGGCATTAGTTCAAAAAGCATCACATCAAAGTATAATATGACTCTTGTAATATTGGCAGTTGTTTTGCCTGTGGGATATATGGAGAACATTGCTATAGACATTCATTTACAAGTCTTTAGAAAGATAGGAAAAGAGAAGACTCATGAGAGGAGGTAAAAGAAAAGAAAGTAAGAGCCCCTTCCACACTACTTTCAAATTTCAGACTTTGAGGTGATGTCCAGTCTGGCCTGGAGGAGCGGAGAAACTTCAACTTTAAGTTAAGATTGAAGTTATAATCCTTACTTCAAGGATATAATCCTTACAAAAGGACTGTCTTTTTAATTCCTGATTGTCCCCCTTTTGTTACTTAGTGATTGAGTCCTTTTATTCCTTCTGAGAGACAACCTCTGTTTTTGTGTAGGAGCAAGGAAGAAATAAATAGCCCCTTGGTGGAGATTGAAAAAGATAATGGAAACCAAAAATGAATTTGTTTTAAGAATCCATTCTACCAGTTGTTCATGTTCAATGTAAACAGTATAGGTAGAAATAGGAGAAGGACCCCTGAGCAAAATAGGGGTACAGGTAGCCAGATTCAAGGTCTATGTGGAAAAGGACACAGGCACGCTCTACCTCTGTGGTGGAGATAGAGAGGGGGAAGCTAAAAATGTGGGAATGAAGCCAACCAGATGGGCCTCTAGTGCCAAATTAAAGAGTCCCTTATATAATGGAGTACAATTTCAGTATATTTTGGTATTTATTTTACATAATATATTTTAAGTATTAGAGATCACTAGAACTAAGTATTTGATACTTTTTATTTATGTATTTTAATTGACAAGAAAAACTGCATGTATTTATGATATATAACAACATGATGTTTTGATATGTTTATGCATTATGAAATGGCTACATCAAGCTAATTAACATATCCATAATCTCACATAGTTACCATTTTTTTGTGGTTAGAACACTTAAAAACCTGCTCTTAGCATTTTCAAATATACAATACTATATTGTTATTGTAGTCACCATAATGTACCATAGATCTCCTGAACTTATTCCTCCTATTGAATTAAAATTTTGTGTCCTTTATTTTTTTTTATTAAATCATAAATTTGTACATTGATGCATTTATGGGGTTTAGGGTGCTGCTTTGATATACAATGTGAAATGCTTATATTGAAGTAAAACATCCATCACAATTATACTCATTTCTTAATAGTTTTGAAATGTACCATTGCATCATGCACATTAGGTGAGGATCCCCTAAATACCCTCCCTCCTCCCATATCCCCTTCCCCTCCCCTCTCTCCTCTTCCCTTCTACTTTCTGGACTATAGTTATGTATTGCCATTCATATGAGTAGGTAGGTGGTTATATATTGATTTCATACTAGTATTGAGTACATTGGATACTTTTTTTCCATTCTTGAGATACTTTACTAAGAAGAATATGTCCCAGCTCCATCCAGGTAAACATAAAAGATGTGAAGTCTCCATCTTTCTTTATGGCTGCATAGTATTCCATGGTGTACACATACCACAGTTTGTCAATCCATTCATGGGTCAATGGGCACTTGTGCTGTTTCTGTGTCTTGGCTATTATGAGTTGGGCTGCAAAAAAATTTTGTGTCTTCTGATCAATGTCTCTCCGATTTCCCAGCCTCTGGTAACCACCATTTTACTCTCTATTTTTATGAGTTTGACTTTTTTTATACTCCGCATAAGTGAGATCATGCAGTATTTGTCTTCCTCTGTCTGACTTATTTCACATAACATAATGTCTTCCAAGTTCATCCACACTGCTGCAAATGATAGGTTTTCTTTCTTTTTGTGGCTGAATAGTATTCCATTATGTGTACTGTGGGTACCAAAAATGAATACCCATTTTAAGAGATGTTATTTATGAATTATAGTATATACATATATATCTTATGTATATACTTTGTGCACCTCTTGTAATTGCAGAAATCAAACATGACTGGGATTCATCTTTTGCTATTGGTATATTAAAAATTACAATATAAAGTTTTTTTTCCTTTCTTAAAATGTGTTTACATTTTTTGGCACCCTCCATATATACCATATTTTCTTTATCCATGCATCTATTGATGGACACTTAGGTCAATTCCATAATTTGGACATTGTGAATAGTGCCACAATGAACATGGGAATGCAGCTATCTCTTTGACATATTATTTCCTTTGGATATAGACCCAGTAGTGCTAAACCATTGCTAAATCATATGGTGTTGTAGTTCTAGTTTTAATTTTTTGAAGGGTCTGCATACAGTTTGCCACACTGGTTGTACTAATTTACATTCCCACCAATAGCATACAAGAATTCCTTTTTCATCCTTAACAACACTTAACTTTGATCTTTTATATAATAGCCATTCCATGTAGGGTGAGGTATTCTCATTGTGGTTTGGACTTGCATTACCCTGATGATTAGTAATACTGACCATTTTTCACATATCTGTTGACCATTTGTATGTCTTCTTTTGAGAATTGTCTATTCAGATCTCTTACCCATTTTATAATTGGGTTATTCGTTTTCTTACCATGGAGTTGTTTGAGTTCCTTATATATTTTGTATATTTATCATTTATCAGATATATGGCTTGCAAATATGATCTGCCATTGCATAGGAATGTCTCTTCACTCTGCTGATTGCTTCCTTTGCTGTACAGAAGCTTTTTAGTTTTTTGTAATCCATTGTCCTACTTTCGCTTTTGTTGCCTTTGCTTTAGGGGGTCTTATATAAAAAAGGCTTTGCCTACACCAATGCCATGAAGATTTTCTCCTATGTTTTTCTTCTAGTAATTTTACAGTGCTAAATTTTTTTTTTTTTTTTGCAGTTTTTGGCCCAGGCTGGGTTTGAACCCACCACCTCCAGCATATGGGGTCAGTGCCCTACTCCTTTGAGCCACAGACACCACCCTACAGTGCCAAATTTTACTTTCCAAATTTTTCACTTGAGTTGTTTTTGAAAAATCTAATTTCATTCTTTTGAATGTGGATATTCAGTTCTCACAGCACTATTTATTGAAGAGGGTGTCCTGTCCCCATTTTTGTCAAAAATCAATTGACCATAAGTGTGTGCATTTATTTTTGGGCTCTCTATTCTGTTCTATTGGTCTATGTGTCTGTCCTTATGCCAGTACCATGCTATTTTGATTACTATAGGTATGTAGATTTTCAAGTCAGGTAGTATGATACTGCTTGCTTTGTTCTTTTTGCTCTAGATAGGTTTATCTATTTGGGGGTCTTTTGTGGTTCCACATAAATTTTGGGGTTGTTTTTCTATTTCTTTAAAAAATGTTATTGAAATTTTGATAGAGATCGCATAGAATCTGTGGAGTGCTTTGGTAATATGGATATTTTAATAATATTAATTATTCTAATCCATAAACACAGGATCCATTTATTTGTATATTTTTCTATTTCTTTCATCAATGTTTGATAGTTTTCAGTGCATGGCTATTTCACCTCCTTAGTTAAATTTATTCCTAAGTATTTTATTTTATTTTTTTTTAGCTATTGCAAATAGGATTGCTTCCTTGATTTCTTTTTTGGACAATTTGCTGGTAATGTCTAACAACTGTTGGTTTTTGCTATGTTGATTTTGTATCTTGCAACTTTACTGAATTTGTTTATTAGTTCTAATAATGTTCTGGTAGGGTCATTAGTGTTCCATGTATAAGCTCATGTCATCTCAGGCTTGGTGCCCATAGCTCAGTGAGTAGGGCACCAGCGACATACATCAAGGCTGGCAGGTTCAAGCCCAGCTCAGGCCTGCCAAACAATGACAACTGCAACCAAAAAAACAAAAAAATAGCTGGTCATTGTGGCAGGCACCTGTAGTTCCAGCTACTTGGGAGGCTGAGGCAAGAGAATCACTTAAGCCCAGAAGTTTGAGGTTGCTCTGAGTTGTGATGTCACAGCACTCTACCCAGAGCAACATAGTGAGACTCTGTCTCAAAAAAAGAAAAAAAAAAAAAATCATGTCCTCAGTAAATAGAGGTAATGTAACATCTCCCTTTCCAATTTGTATACCTTTTATTTCTTTTTCTTGCCTGATTGCTCTGGATAGGAGCAATCCTACCAGATTAAACCTTCTGTTTAATATACTGTATTAAACGGAAGTGGTGAGAATGGGAATCCTTGTGTTTTTCCTGATCTTCAAGGAAAAGCTTCCACAGCACTATTACCTCACAACAACGTACTTTCACAGCAATGTACCTACTATATTGAGAGATCTTACAAGGGGATTATGAATTTTGTTGAATGCCTCTTCTGAATCTATTGAGATGATCCTATGGTTTTTGTCTTTCACTCTATTAATGTGGCATATCTCATTTACTGAGTTGTGTATGTTGAACCATCTTTGCATCCCTGGGATAAATCCCATTTAATCATGGTGAATGATGCTTTTAGTGTGCTATTGAATTAAGTTTCCTAGTATTTTATTGAGAACTGTTGCATCTATGTTCACAGGAATATATGGCCCGTGATTTCCTTTTCTTACAGTGTCCTTGCCTGGCTTTGGTTTTAGGATAATGCTGGACTTATAAAATGAGTTTGAAAATTTTCCATCTGTCATAGTCTGTTCGGGTTGCTACAAAAAATATCTTAGACTGGGTAATTTATAAACAATAGAAACTTATTGCTTACAGTTCTAAAGGCTGGAAAGTCCAAGATCAAGGTTCTAGCAGATTTGTTATCTTTAAGAGCTTACTTTACTTTAAAGATGTGGTCTTGTTGCACCCTCACATAGTGGAGTGGCATATGTGCTCCCTTCAATCTCTTTTTACAAGTGCTGAGCCCTCATGACTTCCATCACTTTCCAGAGACCCCTACCTCTTAACACTATCACATTGGGGATTAAGTTTCAACATATGAATTGCGGGGACGGGGGGGAGGCACTGACATTCATACCATAGCACTCTGCTCTTCAGTTTTTTGGAAGAATTTGAGAAGCATCATTATTAGTTCTTTGAGTAATTGGTAGAATTGAGCAGAAAAGCCATCAAGTCCTGGACTTTTCTTTGATGAGAGATATTTTATTACTGATTCAATCTCCTTAGTCATTATTATTCTGCTCAGATTTTTTTTCCTTCATCAAAAACCTTTTATATTTTTTCTTTTTTGCTGTTCTACATTTTTTAAAAATTTCAGATTAATATGAAGGTAAAAATGTTTATGTTATGTTACATTGCTTTCATTTCTAAGATAAAGTTCAAATTATAGTTGAGGCTTTCATGATCCCACCAATTGCCCTCCTTCTTCACCCCTCACCTTTCTCTTTTCTCCCCACTCCTTCCTCTCCCCTCCTCCTTGCTCGACTACACCTCTCTGAAAGAATACTTTCTTTCCTTGGGCATATAGTTGTTTATATGTTGGTTTCATATTAGTATTGAGTACACTGGATACTTTTTTCCCCATTCTTGAGATACTTTACAAAGAAGAATATATTTAAACTCCATTCAGATAAACACAAAAGATGTAAAGTCTCCATCCTTTCTTATGGCTGTACAGTATTCTCTGATATACATATACCACAGTTTGTTAATCCATTTCTGGGTTGATGGGAACTTGTGTTGCTTCCACATCTTGGCAATTGTTGAGTTGAGCTGAAATAAACATTCTAATGCAAATGTACTTGTGGTAATACAATTTTTTTCTTCTGGGTAGATAGCTAAGAATGGAATTGCAGGATCAAATGGAAGGATCACCTTTAGTTCTTTGTTCTCCATACTTCTTTCCATAAAGGTTATATTAGTTTGCAATCCCACCAGCAATGCAAACATGTTCTCTTCACTCCATATCCATGCCAGGATCTGCAGATTAGGATTTTGTGATGTGGGCAAATCTTACAGGAGTTAGGTGATATCACAGAGTGCTTTTGTTTTGCCTTTCTCTGATGATTAGGGCCAGTGAGCATTTTTTCATCTGTTTGTTTTTCATTTGTCTATCATCTTCAGAGGAGTTTCTATTCAAGTCTCTTGCCCACTTATAAATAGGGTTGTTTGTTCTTTTCTTGTTGATTAATTTGGGTTCTCAGTAGATTCTAGTTATCAGCCTTTTGTTAGATTCATAACATGCAAAAACCTCCTCCCATTCCAAAGGTGGTCTGTTCGTTTTAGTTGGGGTAACCTTAGTTGTGCAGAAGCTTTTACCTTGACCATGTCTCATTCATTTATTTTTATTTTTAGTGTTGCTGCAATTGCCAAGAGGATCTTTTAGATAAATTCTTTTCCCAGGCCAATTTTGTCAAGAGTTTTCTCCACAATCTCTTCTAGAATTTTCATTGTTTTATGTCTTAAATTTATCTCTTATTTAGCAACAGTTAATTTTTGTCAGTGGTGACAGATTTGGGTCCAATTTCAGTCTTCTACATTTGGGTAACCAATTCTCCCGGCACCATTTATTAAATAGGGATTCTTTACTCCATGCATACTTTTGTTGGTTTTTCAGAGATCAGATGGTTATATGTGGCTAGGTTCATCTCTAAGTTCTTTATTCTATTCCATAGATTTGTATCTCTATTTTTGTGCCAGTACCGTGCTGTTTTGATCATTATAGACTTAAAGTACAACCTGAAGTCTGGTAATATGATGCCTCTAGATTTTTTTTTTCCTTAAAATTGTATTGGCTATACAGGATTTTTTCTGGTTCCATATAAAACAAAGTACTATTTTTTTTTAATTTCTTCAAAGTATAATGTTGGTGCTTTGATGGGGATTGCATTAAGTCTGTAGATCACTTTGGGCAGTATAGATATTTTAACAATGTTGATTATTCCTAGCCACAAGCATGGTATGTTCTTCTATTTGTTGCTGCCTTGGGCTATTTCTTTTCTGAGAGTTTCAGAAGTTATTTTATAGAGATCCTTCACATCCTTTGTTATATATATTCCCAGGTATTTAATTTTCTTTGGAGCTATTATAAAGGGTATCTTGTCTTTAATTTGATTCTCAGTTTGACTGTTATTGAGATATATGAAGGCTACTGATTTGTGAACATTGATTTTGTATCCCAAAACATTACTATATTTCTTGATCACTTCTGGCTTTTTTTTTTTTTTTGAGACAGAGCCTCAAGCTTTCACCCTGGGCAGAGTGTCATGGTATCACAGCTCACAGCAACCTCCAACTCCTGGGCTCAAGCAAGTCTCCTGCCTCAGCCTCCCAAGTAGCTGGGACCACAGGAGCCCGCCACAACCCCTGGCTATTTTTTGGTTGCAGCCATTATTGTTGTTTGGCAGGCCCGGGCTGGATTTGAACTCGCCACCTTAGGTGTATGTGGCTGGCACCTTAGCCGCTTGAGCCACAGGTGCCACGTCTTGATCACTTCTAAGAGGTTTGGAGTAGTGTCCATGGGGTTTTCCAAGTGTAAGATCATGTAATCTGCAAAGAGCAAGAGTTTTAACTCCTCTGTCCCCATTTGAATACCCTTGATCTCCTTCTCTTGCCTGATTGCTTCAGCTGGGACGTCTAGCATTATGTTGATAGCTGTGGCAATTGGGTAACCTTGTCTGGTTCCAGTTCAAAGTGGTGGAAATGCTTTCAGTTTTATTCCATTCAGTATTATATTGGTTATGGATTTGCTGTAGATGGTTTCTATCAGTTTAAGAAATGTCCCATCTATCTCACTTTTCTTAAGTGTTCTTATCATAAAAGGGTGCTGGACATTATCAAATCCTTTTCTGCATCATTTGAGAGAATCATATGATCTTTGTTTTAATTTATGTGGTGAATTACATATATAGATTTGGATATGTGGAACCAACCTTGCATCTTTGGGATAAAACCCACTTGATCATGATGTGTAACTTTTAAAATATGTCATTGTATTCTGTTTGCTAGGATCTTATTGAATATTTTTGCAGTAATATTCATTAATGATATTGGCCTATAGTTTTCCTTTTTTTGGTTGGGTCCTTTCCTGGTTTTGGAATCAAGGAGATATTTGTAGAATGTGTTGGGGAGGATTCCTTCCTTCTCTATGCTTTGGAATAGATTATATAACATAGGTACTAGTTCCTCTTTGAAGGTTTGGTAGAGGCCAGTGCAGTGGCTCACACCTGTAACCCTAGCACCTTGGGAGGCTGAGATGGCTGATTTGCTTGAGTGCACAGGTTTGAGACCAGCCTGAGAAGAGTGAGACCCCCATCTCTAAAAATAGCCAGGGTGTTGTGACAGGCACCTGTAGTCCCAGCTGCCCAGGAGGCTGAGGCAAGAGGATTACTTGATCCCAAGAGTTTGAGGTTGCTGTGAATATGACATCATGTACACTACTAAGGGTGATAAAGTGAGACTCTGTCTCAAAAAAAAAAAAAAGAAAGAAAGAAAGTTTGGTAGAATTAGGGGGTGAAACCATCTAGTCGAGGGGTTTCTTTTTTTGGAAGATTATGTATTGTGATGCAATTCCAGTGCTCAATATAGGTCTATTAAGAATTTCTAGTTCTTTCTGGTTGAGTTTAAGAAGGTGGTGTGATGCCAGGTATTGGTCCATTTCCTCTTTCATATTTCCAGGCATAGAGTGTTTTGAAATAATCATTGCAGATCTTCTTTTTTTTTTTTTAAAGAAAAAAAAAATTTTTTTTTTTGCAGTTTTTGGCCGGGGCTGGGTTTAAACCTGTCACCTCCAGCATAAGGGGCCAGTGCCCTACTCCTTTGAGCCACAGTGCTGTCCCTGTTGCAGATCTTTTGTATTGCTGTGATATCTGTGTTTATTTCCCCCTGTTCATTTCTGCGTGAAGTTATTAGAGATCTTACATTTCTCTTTCTGGTTAGTCTGGCCAAGGGTTTATCACTTTTATTAATCTTTTCAAAGAACCAACTTATTGTTTTGCTGATCTTCTGAATGATTCTTGTGTTCTCAATTTCATTTAATTCTGCTCTAATTTTGGTAATTTCTTTTCTTCTGCTGGACTTGGGGTTGAGTTGTTCTTCCTTTTGCAGTGGCTTGTGTAGAGGATGCCAAGAGACAGATGACCTCGAAGCAAGATGATTTACAGCTGAGGGGTGGACTATCGGGCGACTTGTCCACAGGTGCTCCTTATGGAGAAGGAGCCTGTGCCCTCAGCATGTAATCATTGTTAATTACTCCCCTCACCTGTATCATTCCGTTTCAATAAAAGGCTGGTACAGAGGTTGCTTGGGGCTACCCAGAAAGTAAGGGCTAGCCTGGCTTCCACAAGCTTGTACTTCTAATCTGCCTCTCACTTGGTTCTTTCCTGCGCTAACCGAGATCAGGGCCATAGGAGCCCGATGGGTCAGGACAGGCTTGAGACAGTCCATTAGGTTATGGACTTTCTCTCTGTTTTCTGGATGAAGATATCTAATCCTCTAAATTTGCCTTTTGGGACTGCTTTTGCAGTATCCCACAGGTTTTGATAGCTTGTGGCTTCATTATCATTTTGTTCAAGAAATCTAATGATTTCCTTCTTGATCTCATCTCTGACCCAGCCATTGTTCAGCATAAAGTT
>CAUYQV010020805.1:0-11288 GCA_963574575.1 Galagoides demidoff | reverse complement strand
CCCCCCCCCCCCCCCGGCGCGCCGGGGCGCCCCCGCGCGCCCCGCGGGGCCGGGGGCGCGCCCCCCCCCGCCCCGGCCCGCGGGCCCCGGGGGCCCTGCTGAACATGGAGGGCAGTTAGCCCTGAGTGTACAGGGGCTGTGGAGAGCAGACAGCAGAGGGGGGGGCCTGCTGAACATGGAGGGCAGTTAGCCCCCAAGTGTACTGGAGCTGTGGAGAGCAGTCAGCGGGGGGGGGGGGGTCCTGCTGAACATGGAGGGCAGTCAGCAGAGGACGGGGGTCCTGCTTACCACCAGGATCCTCTCGCAGGCCTGTGGGTCAGGGACCAGCTCAGCCCAGCTGGTTTCTCTGCTGGGGGTTTCACAGGCTGGAATCCTGGTGTTGACCAACCCGGCTTTCCTCAAGAGGCGCGGGGGAAATCTGCTCCTAAGCCCTTTCTGACTGTCAGCAGACTCCAGTGCTCAGTGGTTCTGGACAGAGGTCCTCACCTCCTTGGCGGCTGTCAGCTGGAAGCTGTTCTGGCCTCCTGGGATCCTTGCACGTGGCCCTGCTCATCGGAGCCAGCAAGCCTGTGAGGCCCTCTCGTGCTGGAATCCCTCTTCCTCTCTGCTTCCAGTCTGAGAAAGTCCTCTGCTTTCATAGGCCTCATGAGATTAAGCTGGGCTCACCCAGCGAACCCGAGACAACCTCCCTTTCTTCAGAGAGATGCAGAAGTCACCTTGACACATCTCAGAGTCTCTTCTCCTGTATGACACGACGTATTCACAGGTTCTAGGGCTTACGACACGGACATCTCAGGGACTAAATCATGGTTCTGAAACTGGGGACAAGGCGGTGTTTGTGTGAGTATGATGTCTAATGAAGGGAGCTCGGAGCTGGGCCTGGCTTCACAAATGCCACCTGTGGCCGAGGCTGCGACTGTGGCCATGCTGAGGTGTGCATGGATGACAGCAAATCCTGCCTGGCGCCTGTGCTACGTGTGAGGTCTGGAGATGGGACCACTCTTCACCTGGGGATCTTATGAGGACACAGGCTCAGAGAGACAAGTTCCCCCGTCTGAGTCGGGGGACCTCAGTCTGGGCTCACCTGCACACCAAGCCAACTGCTGCCCCGAGCTGCTTCTCTCCCAGACCAGCCCCCACATGCTACCCATCATTTTGTATTGGTTTCCACCGGAAGAGAAACTCTTGTGCTCCTCTAGTGAAAATATGCTTTAGGGAGACGTCTTGGAGAGTGTGACAAGAGCCCATCCTGAGGGCTCAAGGAAACAGGGTGTGGTCTATACAGAGAAGATGAGCGAATGTTCCATAGTAACCCGACTGACCAGGGGCAGGTGACGTAGGTGGGGTGCTGCACCTGGAGGCTGCGCTGAGTTCTCAGCCTGGGAAGACGCAAGCACACCAGGTGTCACCTGTGTCAACCAGCCTCTACCACACATAGACGTGTGCCTCGCAAGAAGGAGAGGCACCTTCAGATGCTGTGGATGTCGAGTCCCCCAACCTCTGTGGAATACAGCAGATTGTCAACTCAGCCAGCCCTGCCTCTGGCTTCCATGTCTCTGAACTCGTATTGATTCTACTTAAAGGCAGTTCTAGAAAAGAAAGTCAAACCTCCTGTGTCGGAGGTCAAACCACTGTTACGTGGTTTCCTTAGGCCCGAAGTGGGACAGATTGTACAGGCAGAGGAGGAAACTGTGGGGTGACAGGACAACCCCGGATCACAATGGTTATAAGTGTTTACTTTTGTCAAATCTCACTGCAGTGTGTAAACAAGAATGGATGCATTTTATTGTATGTAAATCTGCATCAATAACTATTTTTTTTTTAAGAAGAGGGCCACAGCCTTTGCTTGGGAGAAGGGAGTGTTGCAGGATTGAGCTGAATTCAGATCCTGCTGCACATAACTAGGTTGAGCCTGGGCTAAGCTGCTCCAGGTGAAGCCACAGCTCAGACTGAATTCCATGGGGCTGTGCAGATGGACTTGCGGCCATCACGGAGCTCTTAAAATTGACCAGTGCGGGGTAAATGCTGAGCAGAGGTCTTGCCTGCAAATGACACTGGTCAGGGCAGGTGGCTCTTAACTAGACACCCAAGTAAAGGTGGCCCATCCTCCTGTTGGTGTGGTGTCTGCACAACCGTGCTCGGAAGGATAAAGTGTCAGCAAGCAGGAGCCTGGGGTCTGAGGCTGCAACAAGCTGTGATTTTATCACTGCACTCAGCCTGGCAACGGAACAAGACCTGTCTCAAAAAAAAAAAAAAAGGAAAAAACCAAAAAAACAAAAAAATCAAAGTCACAAAAGTATGTTTCCTCTTTGCCCCAATGTTCCTGGCCTTCCATTAATGGATGGGGTATGAGCTACACCAAAGGTCTCCTAAGAGGCCCAGTGTGTGATCTTACCAAGGTCCCTGAATTCTCTGAGTCCTGTTTCCCCACCTGAACAAAGGCTGGAGGAGACCTGGTAGGTGGAGTTCATGCCCGCATCAGCCAGACCTGGCTTTGAATGCTGCCGTCAGGTGTGTGCAGACTGGGGTGGCCAGTAGCAGTGAGGTAGGTGTGACAAAGGCCCAGTGTGTGCCCGGGGAGGGGGGCTGAGTAGCTGCCGGCTCCACCAGTTACTTGCCGTAGGAAATTCTGCCAGGTTACCACCCTCTCCTGTGCGTCTGTCCTTCCTGGGAACACTGAGGACAGTAACAATACCTACCTCCTAGTGCTGTGGTGAGGGTCAGAGAGCTAACGCTTTGGAGGCACTGAGGGTGGTACCTGAGACCTGGACAGCACTGCCTGCACCCTTGTCAAGGACGACAGAGTAACGGTGAGAAGTAGTGATGTGTGACCTCCAAATGCTGGTTCTGAGACTGCGCGTGTCACTCTGTGTTGGACAGCATCACTCCCATGCCAGCGTCTACTTTGGCACAGTTAATGGAAATGGGACTAGACTTTAAGTAACTGGCACGATGGCTTCTGTGTTCTGTAGGAGCCTCGTCTGCCATCCTTCATGCCTTCAGTCCTAATTTTTTAAATATATTTTTCCCCACTAGAAATCTGAGGTCAGCATCATGAGTTCTTACTTCCCTATGTAATACTTGCATCACTTTTGAGGACCAGATGATCAAAAATAGAGGTAAATAAATGTTGGAATCCAGATACAGGTATCTGTATATCTTGATCTATGTATCTCTATATACACATAGAATTTCTGTCCGGTCAGGCGATTCAGATATATGTATCTCCCTTTTAATGAGATGCCAATGCCAATACCTACTGGGGGGGTGGGGAATATTGATACTAAATGGACAACGTTGGTGATATTAGCTTTTCTTTTCTGGGGCCTTTTTGCCCACAGACCTTTATGTTGGTCTATGAATCATGAAGTAAAACATACAGATTTTAAAGAAAACCAATGAAGATACGATTATAAAACAAATGAGTTATACAGTAACATATATGCTATGATATACCAGCTGGTAACAGCAGCCACGGATGAGACTCCTTGCTGGAGTGACTCTGAAGCGGTGGTGAGGGTAGAGGATGTGCTTGTAACACGCAGGAAATGATCTGGGATTTTTTTCATTGTGAAAATCACCAAGACTGTGAACATGTCCCTGTGCTTGTTGCCTACAAACATATTGCGAGGAAACAGTACATTTCACTTAAAGGCCAGTGAAAATAAAAATGTCACTTTTACCATTTTACCTGCCTGCTTCAGCTGGGTCCTTTCCGTTCCGTCTTCCTTCCTCCCTCCTTCTAGGGTAAGAACCAGGAAGGCCGAGGATGTCTCCCCAGCATTGGAAACCCTTCCTCTACAGGAACCACAGTTTATATCCTTCCTGGACATGTCTAACAGTAGATTGATTTTTGCAATGATCTGAATGTTTGTGTCCCTGCAAAATTCATATGCTGAAATCTATATACACCCCCCACAAGGAGATGGCACTAGGAGGTGGGGCCTTTGGGAGGTGATGAGGTTGTGAGGGTGGAGCCCTTGTGGATGGGATTAGTGCCCTTATGAGAGAGGCCCTAAATTAGAGGCATGAGGTCAGGGTGGGGAGGCCTCCTAGGAGAAACCCCAAGTCTGCCAGCACCTTGACCTTAGACTTCCAGACTCCAGAACTATAAGAAAGAAATGAAATAAATGTCTGCTATTTATAAGTCTCTGTTTGCATGGTATTTTGTTACAGCAGCCTGAATAGACTAAGACAATTTTTTTCTCAAATACATTATTATTTATATCGAATTAACATATCTCAGAAGATAAAGAGATCTCCTGCCTTGTAGAAGGCAAAGGCGGCTGTTCCCTTAGAATCTCACCGAGTGCTAACTGGATGTGAATTTCACGTGGCCCAAATTGGGAGGAACCGCCAGGCTGGTTCACACCCTGCCCTCCCAGAGGCCGCTCATATGGCCCAAGGGTTTACCAGGCCCAGTTCCCAGCAGCAGTGACGAGACCCTGGCACCAAAGCCGAGTTAATTAAAGTGCTTGATTTAATAATCCGCGGTGTCGCTGAGGGCAGTGAAGGTGATGCCGAACGCAGGCGGTCAGGGTGAGGCAGGAAGCTCCGAGTCACGTCGCCACAGCAACGGTGTCCCTGGCCTGCCTGTGAATGAAGCTCTTTCTCTAAAGACCTGCTCGGTTTTGAAACACTGTGAACATAGCATCTAATTGTTGCAAGACATTTCAATAGAATTTTTAGAGAGAGACAGAGACACAGAGGAAAAGACAGTGAGACAGAAGAAGACAGAGAGAGAGGGGGGGAGAGAGAGACAGAGAGAGAGAAGGAAAGGAAGACGGACAGAAGGGGAGAAGAAGGGAGAGAGACAGACAGACCGTCAGACACAATGGGAGAGGCCCGTCGGGGGCTGTTGGTGGCTTTGGGATAAGGCACGTTTGTCTTTGAACAGCTTTGCTACCAGTGCCAGGAGTAAGATGACCCCTTGTCTCTCCCCCTGCTCTGAGCCCAGCACCAGGGGACTTGGCAAAACCCCACAGAGCAAATGCTGCCTGCAGCCCAGGATGCCCACGGCTGGTCTCTCATCCAGGCTGCTGTGGACAGTTGTGCCTGCCATGCCCGGTACCGAGTACCCAGAAGAGGCTTCAAGAGCCGACCGATGCTCCTCGCATCTCTCTGTGAGCCTGATGAGCACCCGGGGTGCCTTCTCTGACATGAACAAAGGCCCCGAGTGGGCTACAGAAGCTGTTCCCTCCTCCATTTCCCCTTTTGCCATGAGGGGCATGGAGAAGCTCTTACAAATGTATTTCTTTATAAGTCATATTTACTTAACTTCCCTCTTCCTGCTTCTTTCCTTTGAGGCCTGGGGCCTTGTGGAGCCACCTGTGGGCTGAGCCTGGACAACATCACAGCACGGGCTGCAAGATACCTCCAGACCCCCCAGAAAAGCCCTGACCCTGGCTCCCAGGAAGGGTGTGTTCCCCCTCTTCCTTCAGGGGGTGCTGGGCTCCCTCCTGCAGGTGGTGCCAGCCTGCCCCTGGGGAGGGAAGCACAGACCCGAAGCTCTGACTGGCAGGAGTTCTGATGCCGCATGTGCCTTGGGAGCGTGTGTCCAGGGAGAGGCTCAGGCCCACGTGGGCAGCCACAGCAGGTCTGACCAGCCCAGGGGCCTGCTCGGGCAGCCCCATGATCAGGCTTAAACTCACTTGTCCCATGTCCTTGCCTCCTCATCTGTAAAGTGTGGACCAAAATGCCCAGCGTGGGTTGGGATGGATGGGCTGACCGTGTGGGGTGTGGAAGTTTCTTCTGTGGCTCCTGGGAAATGACCGTGATTGTTACTGTGTTGACATTCACGTCCTGGACTATTGCCCTGTGTGGACAGGAGCAGGCCCTTCTCTGAGGCTCCAGCTTCCACCAGTGCGAGGTGATGGGGATCTCAGCCAGTGTGAGCCTGAACAGCCCTAACAGAGAGTGAAAAGAATGAGTCTCTGAAAATTTCACAAAGCATGATAACCTTTTGTAAAAATGCAAAACACCTAAAACTCAAGAGTATGTTTAGGAACAGGGACACATGGTAGAGCGGGAGCGTTTTTTTTAGAAAGGCTAAATGTAGGTTCAGCATAAGTGGTGCCTCCAGAGGAAGAGGGGCGCATCAGAGGGTGTGAACCCCCGTTACTGCTCCGTGTCACATGTGGCGTGGCCTCACGGGGTGGCGTAGGTAGTGCATGTATGAGCCCGTCTGTGTGTGCACGTCCAGTGAGGAGAGGATGGCCACTGCACCCATGAGTCTGACGCTGGAGAGGGACAGACATACACACAAAGGGCTTCCCCCACGCGTCTTTCCGTGTCTTGCCTGTCATCCCCTGCACAGGGCATGTCCCTGCTCACGACTATTAGGGGTGAGCATAAATGAAGTTTCACGCATCCTAAGCAGGGTTTGGAGCACGAGTCCCTGAGACCGAGCGTTTAAATTAGGCAGCAAGAGGACAGAAATAGCGACTCCAACAGTCCAGCAAGGCTTTAAAGGAAATCTGAGGTACGGAGGCATCATTTTGGGATTATGCTGTTTATCTTTCAGATGAACGAACTCCTATTTATTTAGTACAAGAATCAGAAAGGAATATTTCTGGTGCACTAAACAGGTGCCTGCCTGGTGCTTTGCTTGGTGCTCTTTGGAGGTTCACAGCAAACCCTGTGAAAGCTTAAATTTTCGGCGGCGCAGTGGTCAAGAGCACAGGGACCCCATGGTGAGTGTGCCGAGGGTGGGAAGCAGGGGACGCCCTCTCCTGTGCGGCACCATCAGGGGCTGGGAGTTTCCTCTACAGAGAAACACACCCAAATCCCACAACCCTGCAACCCCCTCCTAGGAAGGAATTTGTCCAGAGAAATGAAATGAAAACATGTGCCCATGACAGGAGCTGCCCACAACGGGCCTTAGCAGCTTTATACATCATGGTCCCAAACCAGACACAGCCTATGTGTCATCCACAGGCAAATGGTAGCACTCTGCGGCTTATTCAAACCACGAATGAGAGAAAAGGAACCATAACATACAATAAGCTTTGTATTTATGTGATATCCAAGAACAGGCAGAACTAAGCCATGATGGTGGAAATAGGGCAGTGGCTGCCGCTGGGCATGGAGGGGATTGATTAGAAAGAAGTGGGTGGGAGTATTTTTGGGAGGGGGGTTAATATGTTTTAATTCAGGTTGGGGCTACATAGACATTTAAATTTTTCAAATATGTGCATTTCACTCTATGAAATTTTATCTCATTTTGTCTTGCTCCGGCGATCACGATGCCTTCCTCTTCTGTGGCACATCCCCGTGTCCTTTTGTAGGACCCATGATGGCATTTAGGACATTGCTGAATAACCCAGGGCGATCTTGCCATTTCAAAACCTTTAATCTCTTCTGAAAGTCTCTTAAGCCATGTAAGATGCTCTGGACCTGGAACACCGCAGGTTCTGGAGATTAGGACACAGATATGTCCTGACAGGGTCCAGCATGCCCCCAACCATGCGCCACTTCCCAGCTGTGTGTCTGTGGACAAGTTCCTTCACCTCTCTGAGACTCAGGACTCTCATTTTTAGAATGGAGATAATTGTGGTATCTACACCACAGCTGTGAGGATTAAATATAAAGTGCTTATCCAGTCATATAAGGACAAATACTGCGTGATTCCACTTACATGAGGCACCTAAAATGGTCAAACTCACAGACGCAGAGTAGAACGGTCGTTGCCAGCGCAGTGGGGAGGGAAAGGGGGAGCAGTGGCTAAGAAGACATAAAGTTTCAGTTGTGCAAGGCGAGGTAAGTTCTAGAGACCTGCTGGCCAGTCAGAATCGCCCATATCTCAAAGTCCCAAAGCTGCAGATGCTGGCGCCAGATGTGGAGAGAGGGGGACACTGTTGCTCTGTTGCTGGGACTGCAAACTCACATAGCCTCTTTGGAAAGAAGTATGGAGACTCCTCAGAGAAGTCAAATTATATCTCCCATTTGATCCTGCCATCCCATTACTAGGCATCTATCCAGAAGAAAAAAATCATTTTATCATAAAGACATTTTCCCTAGATTGTTTATCACAGCTCAATTTACAATCACCAAGATGTGGAAACAACCTAAATGCTCATCAATTTAGGAATGGATTAACAAACTTTGGTGTATATATACACTACATACATACATACATATATACACCATGGAATATGATTCAGCCATAAAAAGGTGGAGACTTTACATCTTTTGTATTAACCTGGATGGAGATGAAACACATTCTTCTTAGCCAAATATCATAAGAATGGAAAAGTAAATATCCAATGTATTCAATACTACTAATATGAAGCCAGTAGACTGTTTAATTCACATCCATGTAAGAGAAAAATTCAATTCAAGTAGAGAGGAGATAGAATAAGGACATGGGAAGAGGGACGTAAGGAGGGGATCAGTGTGCTCCCACTTGATAGGCACAATGTAAGGGTATAGGGCACGCCGTTTGGGTGCTTGATACAACAACAAGAGGGACTCTACCTAACAAATGCTAATATCATAACCTGGTTGTTTGTACCCTCACATTAACCTGAAATTAAAAGAACAACAACATATAGCATTGTGTGCTTTAACATACAGTAAGAAGTTAGGCCCCGGTGTGGTGGCTGACGCCTGTAATCCCAACACACTCGGAGACCCAGGTGGGAGGATTGCCTGAGCTCAGGAGTTTGATACCATCCTGAGCATGAGCAAGACAGTCTCTACTAAAAATAGAAAAATATCTAGGCATTGTGGTGGGCACTTGTAGTTCCAGCTACTTGGGAGGCTGAGACAAGAGGATTGCTTAAGCCCAGGAGTCTGAGGTTATTGTCAGCTGCAATGACACCACGGCACTCTATCCAAGGTGAGAGAATGAGACTCTGTCTCAAAAAATAAAATAAAACATGTTAAAAGAGCTCATGCCAAGTGTTCTTACTACAAAAATCAAAAATGTGGATGAACGAGGCACTTCCTGAAGGTGACGGCACCACGGCTGTGTGTGGGTGCCCTGACTCATCAACACGTAGACATTAAATATGTACATTTTTTTGGTATATCAATTATATCTCGAGAAAAGTTTTTTAAAAAACTTATTTAACAGATTAAATTAAGAATGATGGGTGGCACCTATGGCTCAGTGAGTAGGGCGCCGGCCCCATATACCAAGGGTGGTGGGTTCAAACCCAGCCCCAGCCAAACTGCAACAAAAACAACAACAACAAAACAGCCAGGCATTGTGGCAGGTGCCTGTAGTCCCAGCTACTTGGGCAGCTGAGGCAAGAGAATCACCTAAGCCCAGGAGTTGGAGGTTGCTGTGAGCTGTGATGCCACAGCACTCTACCGAGGGCAATAAAGGGAGACGCTGTGTCTAAAAAAATTAATTAATTAATTAATTAAGAATGATAAGTAAATAACCAGTGCTTAGTCCAGGACCTGGCAATTTATTTATTGAGTAAGTGCTCAATAAATAATAATAGCTCTTTTTAGTTTACCATTTTTGTCATTATTATTCTGTTTAATTGTTCCAGACGCAAGCTAACCCCTTGGATGGGGTCCAAGGATGAAAAGACATAGCTCCAGCCCTCGGGCAGCTCATAGTCCAGTGGAGAGACAGAAATATAGACAGTGCGTATCAGACAGCTCAGACTGCTGTAACAAAATACCCCAGACTGGGTGACTTGTCTTGTAAACAGCAGACATTTATTGTCTCACTGTCCTGGAGGCTGGAAGTTCAAGATCAAGACACTCCCCTTGCCATTGGACCTTTGTTTAATCCAAAGCCAGCTTTAAAAATACAAATACTCTTGGGGAAATATTCAGGGCAAGCCTTGCTGGTGTGGTTTGCAGACAGCCACCCTCTCCTTTTGTTGTCACATGGTCTGTGAGTGGCTGTGTCCTAATTTCTTCTTCTTATAAGAACACGAGTCACATTGGATTAGGATTCATCCTAATTTATTTCACTTTACTCACCTCTTTTGAAGTCCCCGTGTCCAAAGAAACTGAGGGTCAGGGTTTCAACATAGGGGTTTTAGGAAGACACAATCTGGCCCCTAATGCAATGTTCAATAAAACAAAAGAAAATTCCAAAAGAATAGTGCAGTGTAGACAGGAAAGGTGGGACAAGCAATGATATCTTCTTATGACCATATGTGCTCTTGAGAGCAAAAGCTCAGCAGTCTTTCTACCACGAGAATTAACCACCAACAGAGGAGAAATGGGAAAAGGGAAACGGGCCCAGGAAGGCTGGGGAGGGTCAGAGGGGACGCGGGTTACAGCTTTCAGGTGGATGCTGGGTGGAGGCAGCTAGAAAAGAAAGGAGAGGTCAGGACAAGTGACAGGAGCCAGGGGTCAAGGAAGAAGAGCCCCCGTGTTCCCAGTCTTCTCCATCCACCACTTGCGGATGTGGATCCTGGGACTTGGCTTGCACTTGACCCCATGCCATGTTCACGTGAACCGATGGTTATCAAACTGTGGGACCTGAACCGACCTCTCACCATAGCCTGCAGTTGGGCCAGCAAAGCAGATTCTCAGGTCCCACTCAGACCCTCTGTCCAAGGCTGTGGGGAGGGGAACAGTCTTCCCTCCTCCTGTTCTCTTCAAGTAGGATGGACCACGTTGAAGGTTGCAAGACACATACGAAATACCGATAATGCTTTACACTTGTCAGAAAACAGCACATTTTTTCCTCTTAGAGCTATCAAATCCCAAGAGAGCCTTATTGGTTCTTATTTAAATTCACAGCCTAAATTAGGCTTGAGACCTCTAAGGCAGACGGGAGACGCAGAAGAGCTGGGTTAAAAACAGATATCTTTTGTGTTTACCTGGATGGAGTTGAAACACATTCTTCTTAGTAAAGTATCTCAAGAATGGGAAAAAAATCCAATGTATTCAATGCAAATATGAAACCAATATATAAAGAATTACATGTCCTCCATGGACTGTGCGTGTGAGCGGGCCAGGGCTGCTGTCAAGGCTGGACTGTGCGTGTGAGCGTGCCAGGGCTGCTGTCGGGGCTGGACTGTGAGTGTGAGTGTGCCAGGGCTGCTGTCGGGGCTGGACTGTGCGTGTGAGTGGGCCAGGGCTGCTGTAAGAAAATGCCACAAACTTGGTGGCTTAAAACAACAGAAGTTTGGCTCGGCGCTTGTGGCTCAATCGGCTAAGGCGCCAGCCATGTACACCTAAGGTGGCGGGTTCGAATCCCCAGCCCGGGCCCGCCAAACAACAATGATGTCTGCAACCAAAAAATGGCTGGGCGTTGTGGCGGGCGCCTGTGGTCCCAGCTACTTGGGAGGCGGAGGCAGGAGACTCGCTTG
>CAUYQV010020802.1:0-10979 GCA_963574575.1 Galagoides demidoff | reverse complement strand
CAACGATTCCCTAGCTGCTTGCTGGCCGTGTTTGTGAGTTTTGAGCTGAGTTTCTGCCCTGTCCAAAGAGTCTCTGGCCAGAACAATGGTAATTGAGAGGAACAGGAAGGCAGTGTGGAGTCCTGTAAATAAAGAACAAGCTGGCTCAGCGCCTGTGGCTCAATAGGCTAAGGCGCCAGCCACGTACAACTAAGGTGGCAGGTTCAAATCCCCAGCCCGGGCCTGCCAAACAACAATGATGGCTGCAATCAAAAAATGGCCGGGTGTTGTGGCAGGCGCCTGTGGTCCCAGCTACTTGGGAGGCGGAGGCAAGAGACTCGCTTGAGCCCAGGAGTTGGAGGTTGCTATGAGCTGTGATGCCATGGCACTCTACCCAGGGGGATAGCTTGAGGCTCTGTCTCAAAAAAAAAAAAAAACAATGATGAGACCTCATGTCTATTAAAAATGGAAAAATTAACCAGCTACTGGGGAGGCTGAGGCAAGAAGGTTACTTTTGAGCCTGGGAGTCTGAGATTGCTCTGAGCTACGTTCATACCACTGCACTCCAGCCTGGACAATAGGACAGACCTGTCTCAGGAAACAGACATGAAGAGAGGGGAGGAGGGTTCCAACTTCTGTTCGGGAAGGATTTGTCACAGACAGTTCTTTTTTGTGTGCCCTTAGATCTCATAGTAGAAGACTTAACATTTGTATCTTTCTTTACTGCAAGAACAACAATGTGATAGCACAAAAAACGCTAAGTACAACATTAGACTGTTTGTTATTTATTTTGGATAGAACATCGTGGTTATGCTTCTGTTGATCTCAGTCAGACTATTTAGAATACTGATGTTTCTTCTGACTTTCAGTTCATTTTAGTTTCTTTTGTTGGATAATAACTTAAGGAAATTTCTTGAAGGATTTCAAACTAGGGGACATTAGTGATATGATAAGCACTAGTTTGTGTTAGACCCCTCAGCAAATTGGACCTGAGAAAGTTTGCCCTAGGTAAGAGCAGCAATTTATAACTTGTTCTGATTTTCCAGCATTTATTCTTTTAGTAGAGGTACAAGGCCATTAAGTTGATAAAAAGTGAGATTAGTTTTAATTTTTAAATATTAAGTCTGGATCTTGGCAAAAGGGTCTTGTTCAAGGAAATAAAACTCATTTCAGTGTTGGAAATAACTTATTTACTTCTTCTTTTTTTATTTTTTGAGACAGTTTTTGTCACCCTCAGTGGAGTGCTGTGACATCATAGCTCACGGCAACCTCAAACTCTTGAGTTAAAGCAATCCTCTTGCCTCAGTCTCCCAAGTAGCTGGGACCACATGCTCCTGCCACAACGCCCAGCTATTTTTAGAGACAGGGTCTCGCCCTTGCTCAGGATGGTCTCAAACTCCGGAGCTCATGCAGTTTACCCACCTAGACCTCCCAAAGTGCGAGGATTACAGGCCCAAGCCACCATGCCTGGTCTTCACTTACTTGTTTGTAATGGCCGCTCTAGTGTATGGCATCAGATTTGGGACATGACGGTTAATTTGTGTATGTATTTTATGAACATAATTCTTATAGGCAGTTTTAATAATCATTTTTTTCCACTTTAAAAAGCAGATTTGGATACAGCTACATATTTGTTTTGTAACTGTGTTGTAAACTTCATTTATGTTATTTTTTCTGGAAACTTTAGATCAAAATCTTGAAAATGGTATTACAGTGAGAATATTTTGACTTAAAAACACTGTTAAATATTTTGTTTCAAATGTCTCCAGTTTATTATCTACCGTGTGGGTCAACAAACTTCCGCGGCCCCAATTGCCTGTTTGTAAGTTAAGTTTCGTTGGAACGTAGCCACACTCGGCATGTTTCTGTACGTATGGGCCCTGGTCTACTGTGTGGAAGATTTTATCCTTTAGTTCTACAGACATCTAGATCTGAAAGAATCATTTCTCTTCTGTACCTTAATTTCTCTGTGTTTCATTTCCCTCTGTAGCAAACTATCACTTCTTTGAGTTTGGTCTTTTCTTTTTCTGCAACAGGATCGCACTGAGTGGTAGGGAAGTGATGCCGTCTGAAGGTGACATCCTGTTCTCTATTCCTTCTGTCCTCTCGCTCCTTATTTTCACCTCCTGGTAATTGGGGGGAAGGGTGGAATGCTAGCATAAAATAAATTGCTTTAACCATTAGCCCTGTTACTTGGAAAAGGGGTGGAGGGTGGTTTCCTGGCCTGCTTGAGAAATAAAACTTATCTAGCTTTCTGCACAATCTGTTGTGGGCTCATGGGATCTTCTAAGACTCAGAAGAAAGTTATGGAACTACTCCCTTGGAGCAAAAAAAGAATATCTGTTCTTGGACGAAGAGGGTCTGGCCACCTGTCACTGTCAGCCCATATACAGAGACAGGGGTAGGTCCACCATACTTTGTTAGAAAGCTGCAGTTCTGGAGAACAGTGAGAGTAGCCTCTCCAAGACGGTTTTGTTTTTCCACTTCCAAAGTCACAGTTTTATACATAAAAGTTAAAAGCAAGAACCATACTAACCCTTATCTTAAACAGCAGTAACTAACACTTATTTTATACAATAGTAATTGCCATAACCCCTGACCCATAATAAATAATAACTGACATAACCCATGACCCAGAACATTTCTAATTCAAAAGTTAATCTCCTAAATCAAGTGCTCTAAACTACTCAAGATACACACTTTTAGGTTAAAGCCCTACCCTGACTGACCCCATCTTATTCTCACTACACGCCCTCTCACAGTGGGCAGGAGGTTATTTGCAACAACAGAGAGGAAACCCCATTGCCCAATGCCCCAGGGCCACTCATGGTTCCCCAATCCACTATGTTGCATCATCTTATTCCACCTCCTTCTACTAGCCTTTGCAGAACTGCATCACTGGTATAGATTCCAGCCCAATATCCCTGAGCCTCAGTTTCCTCATATATAAAGAGGGAGTTAATGACAATATAACCCAAGAAAGTTGCAGTGAAGATCAAGTGAGATGAGGGGCTGGGCACTGTGGATTGGAAGAGAGCCAGGGAAGTGATAAAGGGGATCTATCTGCTCAAGGCCACTGCCAGCTTGTGGACAGAATGGCGTGTAGGGGAGCATGTGGGAGTGTGGGACTGGGGCACAGGACATGGGGTCTCCCTGATCACAAAGATCCTGTATTAGTGTTATGCCCAAAAAATACCCCCAAATGGCCGCAGCAGACAAGTCCGAGACACACTCCGATGTAAAAGCAAGAGGTGAGTTTTATTCAGGCCCCGGGAAGCCCGGACTCTCCTGGCACGCAAGCCGAGGATGAGCCTGGACTCTCCTGGCATACACACTGAGGTAGAGCCTCGAACCCAGGATAGAGAAAGTTTTTATGGGGTACAGAAAGCAAGAGGGGCAGGGTCGGGTACGGGTACACTTTTGATTAGTGGTTAGTGATTTCACTAGTAATGAAGGATTTGCATTGGTAGTTGATGATTTCACTAGGGGTACAGGTGAGGAGTGGGGGATTTTCTTAACCGGGGGCTAAGGTCGAGGCACCTTAAAAATACCTGTAATATTTCAAGGTAATAGAAACTGTTTTACTGTGGTCAGATGACTCAGTTGCCCGAGGAGGCATAATCAATAGTTACAGTTGAGTTACTAGGAATGGAATGGCAGAGCTGCAGGGTGCCGCCCTGTAAGCTAGAGGTTAAGGAATGCAGTAAACAGCTAGGAATGGGGTTTGGGCGACAAAATGGAGTTAGTCTGGCTCTCTCAGTCACACAGAATGAGGTCCACTGGGTCCAATCTGGGCAGGGAGACATGTGAGGCAGGGTGCACAGCGACTGACTATTTCATATGAATTGGTCCAAGTCTTGAGCTTAACAATGTCTGGAATGGTCTGCCATAGAAATTAAGGCTTTGAGGTTAGAACAGACCTGGCTGAAAATCACAGTTCTGTGAGAGACTTAGAAAAAGTGGCCCTTTCAGTGCGGGGGGTGGGGGGGGTTAGATTCCTGGATGCCTGTGACTAAGAATTAATGATTAAAACACATTTGCCTTTTGTCACCTGCCAAGAAAAAAATTAGTCCGATAACATTTAATATAAAATAAACACAATGGTAAACAAGATCCCATTTAACCTATACACAGAGAAGCATATGTTAGAAAAGTAAGGTAGCACGGAAATTAATCCTTTTATTTAAAAGATACAATCTTAACTGGTAAAGTGTAAATATTATACATATTAGTTTATCTATGAACAAGGCAACATTCGACTTCAATTGATAGAAATTTAAAAATTCTTCATATATTTTGAACAGGGCAAATCACCTAATATATTCATTAAGCAATCTCCTTCCAAATCCATGCTGCAGTTTGCATGATGGTCATAAATGTTTTTGAGTGGAAAATATATGGTTTCTCTTTGCTCCAGGGACTTGGTTCATAATCTATATTTTACTGTTTTCTCTCTTAAGAGTAAAAATTATTAAGGAAATTAAGGGTAAAAAGGTTAATGTCTATTTTATTGAGGGGATGATTTATTTCTTCCAGGTGTTTAATTTAAAGGCCACTAATCTCAACATTAAATATTAAAGACATAAAATACTTAATTAAGAAAAGTAAATCTTACCTTAAAACTCTACAGGCCAACCAGTGAAGAGTCTGCAGGAGAATCAAGAACACATCAACACCTTATTTTAGAAAGAATAAAAGAATTGGTTTTTCTTACCTTAGAAATAATTTATTTTCTTTCTTACTTCTTCCTTTAAAAATTAAAATAAAAACATATGAAAACAACATTATTGTGGCATACTTACATACAATACATTTCAACCATTTTTAAGCAGACAGTGGGATAAGTTTTGACAGACGAATATCCCCATGTAACCACCACCACAATCTAGCTGAAGAATATTCATATCACACTTAAATGTCCTTGGTCTATTTGCAGAGAATTCCCCACCCACTCCTTGCCCAAAGCAACCTCTGTTCTGCTTTCTGACAGTCTAGATTGGTTCTTCCTGCTCCAGAAATTCATATAAATGGAATCATACAGGATGTACCCTTCATTTCTGGCTTGTCTCAGTCAAGCATAATGTTACTGTACGTGGTATTCAGCAGCAATTCCGCCCCCTCTCCCTGCGGAGTAGCGTTCCATTGCATGGTTGTTTCAAATCTGTTTATCCATTCGTCTGCTTGGTGGATATCTCAGTGTTTTCACCTTGAAACTGTTGTGAATGAAGGTGCATGAATATTTGAGTAGATACGTGTTTCCCTTTGGCTTGGGTAAATCCCCAAGAATGAACTTGCCAGGCTGTATGGTGAGTATATATTTAACTTTATAAGAGAGGACCAAGCAGTCCTCCAAAGCGATTGCATCACTGTCAGATTCCAACTAACAATACATGAAAGTTCCAGCTGCTCTGTGTTTTTGCTAATATTACGAGTGATGTTGTATTTCTCATATTCTGTGAACTTTTCTTTCTTCTCCTCAAGTTCAGTTCTTGGATTCCTGGCTGCAGCAATTCTTTGAGACCTGTTTTGAGGAAGGAGGTCTTCAGAGAGTATTTGTATTTTCTTCTTCTAGTTGTTCCAGAATGAAAATCAAATATCCCTGCATCAGAAAATTCTAGATGCTCCAGTTTTTGTTTCCTCTTAGACCTGGTAGTTTATAATTTCCTGAATTTCTGAGCTCTTACAGGAATTATTCTTAATATTCTGATGTCTCTATCCTATTCCCACTCTCTATTACTTAGGGGGTAATGATTGAATCTTTATTTCTTTTCTTTACTCACTTTTTTTTTCTTTCTGAGAAGAGTTTCACTTTGTCGCCCTCTGTAGAGTGCGGTGATATAATAGCTCACAGCAACCTCCAACTCTTGGGCTTAAGTGATCCTCTTGCCTCAGCCTCCCAAGTGGCTGGGACTATGGGCTACTGCCACAACGCCTGGCTAGTTTTAGAGATGGGGGTCTTGCTCTGGCTCAGTCTGGTCTTGAACCTATGAGCTCAGGCAATTCACCTGCCTTGCCCTCTCAGAGTGCTAGGATTACAGGCATGAGCTGCTGAGCCCAGCCTTGAGTCTTTATTTTCTTAATTTTTTGCAGTTTTTGGCTGGGGCTGGGTTTGAACCTGCCATCTCTGGCATATGGGGCTGGTGCCCTACTCCTCTGAGCCACAGGCACTGCCAGAGTCTTTATTTATTTATTTATTTTATAACGCAGAGAACCTAAGAAAACCTCCCGTGGATACAAAGTAGAAATGTAGAGGTTCTTTCTTAATTAGTTACACAACTTTAGTTAGAGACTCCAATTCCACTTTCAAATAGAAGAAACAAGTTCACCTACCCTCAAGGGACAGGACCTTGTGAGATTATTTTGTTGCAAACACAACAAACCCTGGCTGTGCTCCAAGTAGCTGCTTAAATCAGAGAAGGGAGAGAGGGAGTGAGAGTCCCATACCACACTCCACAAGCAGAATTAATGTGGAGATCCAGCAATATCCAACCTGCAATACCAATTTCTGGATTCTGGGTATGTGGAATTCAGGGACATTTCTTCCTCTATTAAGCATATATCATATTGTGCTGTACAAATATGACTTCTGCTTTTAGTGCTTGCTGAGAAGGATGTTTGGGCACCCAGTGGTCTTTTTAACTATTGATTTTTAGTTATGTTTCAGGGTCACAAGTTGAAAATAGCCACACCATTTTTCAATTTACAGTGCTTATTTATTTATCTAGTAATATAGTGGCCTTTTGGGTTAGTTGGCTTATTGATTAGCAACTGTCTTAAGGAACTAATTTATTTATTTTTTTCTAGCCAGGAGAATAGTTCAAAGGTTTTTCAAGTTTGAAGGTTGTGCTCTTTTTGCATATTAACTAATTGTAGGTTAGTGATTTACGAGTATTTTTGGTGCACAAAGATTCATTGGCCCTGAGTTTTGAATTACAAACTTAGGCATAAGGGAGGCCGAGGTGATGGATTGCCTGAGCACAGGAGTTTGAAACCAGCCTGAGCAAGAGCGAGACTCCCATCTCTAAAGATAGCCTGGCATTGTAGGGGGGCCTGTAGTCCCAGCTACTTGGGAGGCTGAGGCAAGAGGATCACTTGAGCCCAAGAGTTTGAGGTTGCTGTGAGCTGTGGTGCCACAGCTCTCTACTGGGGACAACAAAGTGAGACTCTGTCTCAAAAAAAAAAAAGCACAAACCTACCTTGCATGTTCCACTTACCAGTAAGACACTGAGCGGTACACGAATTTGTGTTTATAGAAAGAAGATGAATTAAAAAGGGTTCAAGATTGAAATATACACAAAATTTTCTTTCACTGCTGTGTTCTAAACAGTCACATAGAGTCAAACTGCAGGATTATTTAGAGAGAACTGGAGATAGAAAAATAGAATTTACTTTTTGTGCAGTTTTAGGTCCACAGCAAAACTGAGTGGAAAGTATGGGATTTCCCATTTACCCTTTGATCTCACATATACACAATTCCCTCCCTCCCCCACTATCAAAAACCATATTGATACATTTGTTACAATCACTGAACCTTCACTGACACGTAATTATCCCTCAAAGTCTAGAGTCTACATTAGGGGTCCCTCTTGCTGTTTTGCATCCTGTGGGAACTGACGATTTATTCATTGCCACACTGAATAATTTCTCTGTCCTAAATTCTTCCATGCTCTATGTTTGTGTCCTTCACTCCCTTCTAACCTTTGGCAACTACTGATTTCTTCTTTTTGGCCTGAGGGTGGTAGTTTGTCTACCCCTCATTCTAATTTGTAAAATGAGGATCGTGCAGGTACCTTTCACACAGGAGTGTTGAGAGAACGTAAGATGCCTATAGGACCATTAGCTCAGGAGCAGACAGACAGTGAGGCCTCTAAGCCGGGGTCCAGATGTCCAGGGTCCAGCGACTGTCTGTGCAACTTTTGCCTGGTATAGTTGGGATTCTGTAGGATGTGGCCTTTTCAGACTGTCTTCTTTTACTTACTAACATATATTTAGGGTTTCTCCAGGTATTTTGCATGGCTCCATAGGTTGTTTCTTAGTGCTGAATAGTATTCAGTTTTATTGTTGTACCACAGTTTCAATGGGGACTTTTTTCTTAATGTCACTGTTTAGAGGTGGCTGGGGGACTGAGTGTGGAATTAAGTCCTTTAAAGTAGAAACAGGAAAGGAAGGCACTAGTGTTGAGTTGGTAGTGGAAAGAGGTCGCTTAATTTCATAGTAATACAAAGTTGCAAGGGATAAATGTTTGATGAACTGAAAATAAAGAGGTCTGTTTCCTGGAATAAGATTTGTATCCAGGTGGTACAATAAATGTGGACCATAATTAGCCATATTAGTTATTATGTCATCTATCAGGAGACAGTTGCCTTGGAGTGACAAGTGTTCTCAAGACTGGATCTTAGATTATTAAATCGGCCAGCCAGGGTGGGCATGGTGGCTCATGCCTATAATCCTAGCACTATGGGAGGCTGAGGCAGGTGGATGGCTTATACTCAGGAGTTTGAGACCAGCCTGAGCAAAAGTGAGACCTCATCCCTACTAAAAACAGAAAAATTAGCCTAGTGTTGTGGCAGGCACCTGTAGTCCCAGCTAGTCAGGAGGCAAGAGGATCGCTTGAGCCCAAGAGTTCAAGGTTGCTGTGAACTGTGATGCCTGGGCACTCTACCCAGGGAGACAGAGTGAGACTGTCTCAAAAAAAAAAAAAATTGGCTAGCCAGTGTTCCATGCCTGGTCTTTATTTGAATAATTATCTTCATAAGGCAGTTAGGGAAAAATTCAGACTGTAAGAGGCACAGTTAGGTAAAAAGAGTCTTTCTATAAAGTTCCTTTTATTTTTAAATGAGAATATTATGCAATAATCTGATATTACCTATACCTATTTCTCAGCACTCTGCTGGTGAAATTTTGCTCCCTGAATTGTTTCAGAAGTCCAAATAGTGTCTAAGCAGGGAAGACAAAGAGAAGAGTTCCTTCCAAGGTCAAGCTGTTGGTTTCCACTCACATGCAGGTGCCCTGACCTGCTCCTTTTGAGATGATTGACAGTGATGATACCCAATTAGAAGTTTCACTTTTTATTTGGAAACTGAGGATTGGGCTTTCTCTGGTCTCAAAAAGAAATGTCTTAAAGTAGTAAGTATATTCACTTTTCTATAACATCAAATAATTTTTGTTTTTTCCACTTTTGTAACTTATATGAATAATTTCTTGGGAGTATAGTGGTCCAGACATAGCATTCCTATTCATTTATTTATTAAGTAATTAATTCACTGATTCAAGCAATACTGAGCACCTCCCGTGTATCAGGTAGTGTTTTGGGCAAGAAGGATACAGATGGTAGGAAAGAGTCCTTCTCTCGTGGACCTTCTGCCCTGTCTTTCTGTAATAAAGACTACATGGTCATGGGAGTATGAACTATGGGCACATATATTAAATAGCTGGCAGGATGGTAAGAGTTATGAAACAAAACAAAACAAAACACAACAGGTTAAAAATATGGAGAGCCACTAGATGTGGGTACTGCCCTGGACAATTTAAAGAAAAACTGAATACACTTACTGAGCAGACAGGGTACCATTGTGGATATAAGTACCCATTCCTAATTCTGGCTCTTAGGGATTCTCCAGATGACTTACCCTAAATTGAAACTTTCCAAGCAGCAAGTCCATTGATTTACATAATGGCCTATTGCAGTGGTTTTCAATCTGTGGGTCGCGACCCCTTGGTTCCATCTGGAACAACACAGCAATTAGGTTGAGAACCCTTGGCCTATTGTTTCATTCTTTTATTTTTAAATGGCAATTAAAAATTAAATAGTTTTTGGTACACAACACGCTGTTTTGATATATGTATTCATTATAAAATATTTGCCATGACCACACTAATGAACATATCCAGCACCTCACATGCTTTAATTTTTGTTTTTTTGTGTTGAGAATATTTAAGATCTACTTTCGTAGCACCTTTTTTTTTTTTTCCAGTTTTTGGCCGGGGCTGGGTTTGAACCCGCCCCCTCTGGCCTATGGAGCTGGCACCCTGCTCCTTTGAGCCACAGGTGCCACCCAGCACTTTTAAGTATATGGTAATTTGTATTAACTATAATAACCACGCTGTACGATAGATATCCAAAATTTATTCATCTTGTCCCACCAAACTTTGTAGCCTCTGACTAATCCTCTCCATGCCCTGCCCCCATCAGCACCTGTAACAACCATTTCCCTCTCTCGTTCTGTGAGTTCAACTGTTTTGTACTCTATATACAAGTGAGACAGTACAGTATTTGTTTTTCTGTGCCTGGGTTATTTCACTTAGCATAATGTCATTCAGCTCCATCAGTGTTGTAGACAATAGGATTTCCTTCGTTTAAAGTCTAAATAATGTTACATTGTGTGTGTGTGTGTGTGTGTCATAACCCAGTTTCTTTATTCATTCATCTGTTGAGGGACAATGAGGTTGATTCTATCCCTTGGCCAGAGTGAATAATGCCCCAGTGAACATGGGAGGTGCAGGTGTCTCTTTGACATAGTGATTTCAGTTACCTTGGATATATTATACCCAATAGTGGGAATCCTGGATCCTATGGTAACTCTATTTTTAATTTTTTAAATAACTTCTATAGTACTTTCCCTAATGGCTCTACTAATTTTCATGCCCCTCAACAGTGAAAGGGTTCTCTTTTCTCCATGTCCTAACTAATGCTCTCTCTCTCTCTTTTAAATAATAGATACACTGATAGGTGTGCAATGTTATATCACTGTGGTTTTGATTTTCATCTCCCTAGTGATTAGTGATTTGAGGCATTTATTTTTATTTTTATTTTTTTGAGATAGAGTCTCACTCTGTCATCCTGGGTAGAGTGCTTTGGCGTCACAGCTCACAGCAACCTCAAACTCTTGGGCTTACGCAATTCTCTTGCCTCAGCCTCCCAAGTAGCTGGGACTACAGCCGCCTGCCACGATGCCTGGCTATTTTTTGGTTGTAGTTGTCATTGTTGTTTGGCAGACCTG
>CAUYQV010020801.1:0-15304 GCA_963574575.1 Galagoides demidoff | reverse complement strand
TCAAGCTATCCCCCTGGGTAGAGTGCCATGGCATCACAGCTCATAGCAACCTCCAACTCCTGGGCTCAAGTGAGTCTCCTGCCTCCACCTCCCAAGTAGCTGGGACCACAGGCGCCCGCCACAACGCCTGGCCATTTTTTTGGTTGCAGCCATCATTGTTGTTTGGCGGGCCCGGGCTGGGGATTCGAACCCGCCACCTTAGGTGTACGCGGCTGGCGCCTTAGCTGATTGAGCCACAGGCGCCGAGCCAATTAACATAGCTTTCACCTCATTTACTTAATCACAGTGTTAAGACATTTGAGTTCTATACTTGATAGTTTTGACTTGTACCCTTGCAATATGCTCCTTAAGTATAGTCTCACCTTAAGTGTAGTCCCTCCCTCTATCAAAACCTCCCCCCTCCTGGTCTGTCCCCTCATATTCCCTCCTTCATCCTGGGCTATAGTTGTGATTCATCTTTCATATGAAAATGTGAATGATTATAAATTGGTTTCATAGTAGTACTGAGTACATTGGATATTTTTTTTTCCATTCCTGAGATACTTTACTAAGAAGAATATTTTCGAACTCCATCCATGTAAACATAAAAGAGGTAAAGTCTCCATCTTTTTTTAATGTTGCATACTATTCCATGGTATACATATACCATGATTTATTAATCCATTCATGGGTCGATGGGCACTTGGGCTTCTTCCATGACTTGGCAATTATGAATTGAGGTGCAGTGAACAATCTGGTGCAAATATCTTTTTTGAAAAGTGATTTTTGGTCTTTTGGGTATACACCTAGTAGAGGAATTGCAGGATCAAACGGCAGGTCTACATTTAGATCCCTGAGTGTTCTCCAAACTTCTTTCCAAAAGGAACACACTAGCTTGCATTCCCACCAGCAGTGTAGAAGTGTTCCCTTTTCTCCACATCCACGCCAACATCTGTAGTTTTGGGATTTCGTGATGTGGGCTACTCTTTTTTTTTTTTTTTTTTTTTTAGACGGAGCCAAAAAAAATCCCCCGGGGTAGAGTGCCATGGCATCAAAGCTCACAGCAACCTCCAACTCCTGGGCGCAAGCGAGTCTCCTGCCTCTGCCTCCCAAGTAGCTGGGACCACAGGCGCCCACCACAACACCTGGCTATTTTTTGGTTGCAGCCATCATTGTTGTTTGGCGGGCCGGGCTGGGGATTCGAACCCGCCACCTTAGGTGTAGGTGGCTGGCGCCTTAGCCGATTGAGCCACAGGCGCTGAGCCGATGTGGGCTACTCTTACTGGAGTTAGATGATATCTCAAAGTGGCTCAAAGTGGTATTGGTTTGCATTTCTCTGATGATTAATAATGATGAATATTTTTTCATGTGTCTGTAGACCATGTGCCTGTCTTCTTCAGAGAAGCCTCTGATCATGTCTCTTGGCCACAATGAAATGGGATCACTTGTTCTTTTATTATTATAATAAGTTTGAGTTCTCTGTAGATTATGGTTATTAGATCTTTGTCAGAAATATAACTACAAAAATTCTCTCCCATTCTGAGGGCTGTCTGCTTGCTTTATTTACTGTGTTCTTGGCTGTCCAGAAGTTTTTTAGTTTGATCAGATCCCAGTAATCTATTTTTGATGTTGCCTCAATTGTTTTGGGGTGGGGGTCCTCCTCATAAAGTATTCTCACAGGCCATTTTTTTCAAGTGTTTCCCCTGAACTCTCTCTAAGAATTTTTATAGTTTCATGTCTTAAGTTTAACCAGTGGGAGTCAATTTTTGTTAGAGGAGAACGGTGTGGGTCCAGTTTTAGTCTTGTACAAGTCACCAGCCAATTCACCCAGCACCATTTGTTAAATAAGGAATCTTTCCCTCAATTTATATTTTTGATAGGCTTATCAAAGATCAAATGAGTGTCTAGGTTCATCTGTCAGTTTTCAATTCTGTACCATACATCTACCTTGCTATTTTTTGTGACAGTACCATGCTGTTTTGATCACTACAGATTTATAGTATAGTCTGAAATCTGGTAGCATGATTCCTCCTGATTTGTTTTTATTTCTGAGTAATGTCTTGGCTATTTAAGGTTTTTTCTGTTTGCACATAAAACAAAGTACTAATTTTTCCAGATGTTTAAAGTATGACAGAGATGCTTTAATAGGGATTGCATTAAATCTGTAGATTGCTTTGGGTAGTATGGACATTTTAACAATGTTGATTCTTCCCAGCCATGAGCATGATATGTTTTTCCATTTGTTAACTCTTCAGCTATTTCTTTTTTCAGAGTTTCATTGTTCTCTTTTTAGAGGCCTTTCATGTCCTTTGTTAGGTATGCTCCCATATATTTCATCTTCTTTGTCACTATTGTAAAGGGAATAGAGTCCTTGATTGTTTTTTCACCTTGACTATTGTTAGTATATATAAAGGCTACAGATTTGTGAGTATTGATTTTGTATCCTGAGATGCTGCTGTATTGCTGGATCAATTCTAGGAGTTTTTTAGTTGAATCCCTGGGGTTTTCCAGATATATAATCATGTCATCTGCGAAGAGTGACAGTTTGATCTCCTCTGATCCTATTTGGATACTCTTGATTGCCTTCTGTTGCCTGATTGTGATGGCTAAGACTTCCACTATAATGTTCAAAAAAGCAATGGAGATAATGGGCAACCTTGCCTGGATCCTGATCTGCGTGGAAATGATTTTAGTTTTACTCCATTCAATATGATATTGGCTGTGGGTTTGCTGTAGATGACCTCTATCAGTTCAAGAAATGTCTCTTCTATATTTATTTTCTTAAGTGTTCTTATCAAGGAAGTATGCTGGATATTATCAAAAGCTTATTCTGCATCAATTGAGAGAATCATGGGGTTTTTGTTTTTTATTTTGTTTATGTGATGCATTATATTTATAAATTTACATATATTGAACCATCTTTGGGGCCCTGGGATGAAACCCACCTGGTCATGATGTATAATTTGTTTGATGTGTTGCTGGATGCTGTTTAGTAGGATCTTATTGAATATTTTTGCATCAATATTCATTAGAGATATTGGTCTATAAGTTTCTGTTTTTGTTGAGTCTTTTCCTGGTTTGGAGATCATGGTGATAGTTGCTTCATAGAATATGTTGGGAAGTATTCCTTTTTTTCTATGTTTTGGAAAAGGTTAAGTAATATAGATACTTAACAGTTTAAGTAGTACTTAAAGATAAGTCTAGGAAGGTGGCGCGTTTCCAAGTATTGGTCTATTTCCTTCATATTTTCATACTTCTGAATTTTTCTAATATTCATTAAGGATTTTTTAAATTTGAGTAGTCTGTTGTTATTTGGTCTTTATCATTTCTGATTGATGAAATTAGGGATTTTATTCTTTTATTTCTGGTTAGGTTAGCCAAAGGTTTATCTATTTTATTGACCTTTTCAAAAAACCAACTTTTTGATAGATCTGTTGTATTATTTTGTTTTCAATTTCCTTTAATTCTGCTTTAATTTTGGTTATTTCTTTTCTTCTGCTGGGTTTGGGGTTGGAATGTTCTTCCTTTTCCAGTTGCTTAAGATGTCCCATTAGTTTGTTGACTTCTTCTCTTCTGGTTGGGTGCATAAATGTTAACAATTGAAATCTCATCATGTTGTGTGTTGCCCTTAACAAATATGAAGTGACCATCTTTATCTTTCCCTACTTTTGTCTTTTTAAAGCCTGTTCTATCTGCGAATAAAATTGCAACACCTCTTTTTTTCTGATTTCCATTTGCCTGAAATATAGATGACTTTACACTGAGTCTATATTTATCTTTTAAGGTAAGATGAGATTCTTGTATGCAGCAGATATATGGCCTGAGTTTTTATATTCAGTCAGCTAATCTGTGCCTCTTTAGAGAATAATTTAAGCCATTCACATTAATTGAGAGTATTGATAAGCCTGGTAGTATTTTGAGTATCTAGTTTTTCAAAAGTCCAGTGGACTTTTTTTTTGTTTTTTTAAGTTTTTGGCCAAGGCTGGGTTTGAACCTGCCACCTCTGACATATGGGGCCGGCACCCTGCTCCTTTGAGCCACAGGCGCTGCCCATCTAGTGGACATTTTGGACATTTTTAATCCTTTCACCACTGTGGAAGTTGGAGTTTGCTCAAAAGTTTCTGAGTGAGGGGCGGTGCCTGTGGCTCAGAAGGGCAGGGTGCCAGCCCCATATGCCAGAGGTGGCGGGTTCAAACCCAGCCCCAGCCACAAAAAAAAAAAAAAAAAAAAGTTTCTGAGTGGGTTTACTTTGATGGTAGAGCATTGTGCTAGTCATTGTGTAGAATGGGTCTGAGAATATCCTGGAGAGCTGGTTTAGTTGTGGTAAATTTCTTCAACATGTGAATATCATTAAAGTATTTAATTTCTCCATCATAAACGAAACTCAGTTTAGCTGTATACAGGATCCTGGGTTGAAAGTTATTTTGTTTTAGGAGGTTAAAGGTTGATGGCCATCCTCTTTTAGCTTGAAAGGATTCAGCACAGAGATCTGCAGTCATTCTAATATTCTTCCCCTTGTAGGTTATGGTTTTCTTACGTCTGGCTGCTGCAGAATTTTTGCCTTCATATTAACCTTGGCAAAGTTATTAATAATGTGTCTAGGAGATGTTTTATTTGGATTGAGTTGTGCTAGCGTTCTGAAACTGTTTGCTATCTGGATTTCAGAATCTCTTGCCATGTTTGGGAAGTTTTCCTGTATTATCTCTTGGAGTAGAGTATCTGGGCCCTTCAAAGCAACCTCTTCTCCTTCAGGGATTCCTATAAGGCAAACGTTTGCTCTTTTGGAGTGATCCCACAGTTCTCTCAGGGAATGGTCCATTTTTGGTCTCCACTTCTCTTCCTCTTTGAGCATTTGGGAGCATTCAAAAGCTTTGTCTTCAATGTCAGAGATCCTTTCTTCTGCTTGCTCCATTCTGTTACTGAGGGATTGTACCATATTTCTCAGATCTTTGAGGGCTGCAAGTTCTTGCCTCAATGTGTCAAAATCTTTGCTGATTTTGTCTTTGAATTCATTGAATTCTTGAGACATCTTTTGAATTACTTCCTGAAATTCGAATTCCATCTTTACCTCCATTCTGTTGATCTTATTTGCCATCCAAATTGTGAACTCAAGTTCTGACATCTCAGCCATTGGTTTATGAATGGGATCATCTGGTGTGTCTGTTTTGTCATTTCTTGGGGAGTTGATCTACTCTGATTATTCGTGTTGCCAGAGTTTTTCTGCTGATTCTGCCCCATGATTATTTTTCACTGTTTGGCTAGATGGGCAGGTAAGGTGAAATTGGATTGGGGGCTCCTGGAGTTGTGGTTAACTAGACCTTTGTCAAGGATCTGGGACTGGTACTGTACCTTTTTCTCCTACAGCTTTGTAAAGGACTTGTCCAGTATTACAGCCTGAGGCTGTGGAGACCTGTTTGGTGTGGTGGGGTTAGGTGGCTCTGTCTTATATTCAGCTGGTCCTTGTTCAATCCTAGTGGATCAGTGATTCTGGGTTGAAGTCTCAGCTCTGGAGAAGTACAAGTAACTAAGGCATTCCACCCCCTACGGGCAACAACTGGAAGAGGAAAATCAACCCTTCCTTTTGCTACACAACCAGGGTACCGCTTGAGAGGGTCACTGGGTGATTGGCCCAGGATAGAAGTTCCAAACCAATTGACCCATGCAATACCAACTCTCAAGTGGGAGAGTTCATAAGGTCTCTAGCAACTAGATAGCAGAGGTCTACTGGCTGCTCAAATGTGGCTCACTCTAGTACTCTGTGGAGTCAGAAAGGCCTGCCCGGTAGCAGAGTTGGACCAGGGGGGTTGGTATCTCTTTCCCCACCTTGCACCTCTTTCACACCCAGTCACTGGTAACCCCATGGTGCTGTGGTCTTGCTCCCTTCAATAAGCAGATGTGCCAAGGCTTTGTGCCTGCCAGAGTCAAAGAGATGTTAATATCTCCTTGGCCAGGTCACCACCAGCCAGCTGGGGGAGCTGGGCCCTGCCTGCCTTGGGTACTCAATGGCAGCTGGGGAGTGTTCCACCTGAACTCAGTCTGAACCTGAGGATAATAAGTCAGCAAATGATTTTCTCCCTCAGCCACTGAGCCTTTGCCCCAGCTGCTCTGCAGCACTGGTATCCCTATAGGGCGAGGTCTGGCAGTCCTCAGAGTTGGGGAGGTGTCTCTCCAAGATTAGACCCCTGTGTAATCCTTTACTGTTGCTGAATTATTGTGGGAGGTGTTCCTGCACAGCTTCCAGGCAGTTTCCATAGCCAGAGAGGCAGCTGTAGCACAGCTTTGGAAAGGCAAGGTGCATGGCTCCAGCAACAGGGTGGGGTGCACGGTTCTGACAGGGTGGAGTGCACAATGAGCAGCTCTGGCTGGGCAGGCACTGGGTGAGCAGTGAGTGGCTCTGGCAGGACAGGGCATGAGGTTCTCCCTACTGGCAGGGCAGGGTGTGTGACTTGTAAGCCTCCTCCCACAACTGATTTGTAGTTTTGTAGAGCCTAGCCCGATGGACTCTCCTGATTTGTCTGCACTATTGCTGGGCTCACTGTTACATTGCAGCTTTTCTACCATGGCCCTTGCAGTGCCCGGACATGGCAATGAACTGCAGACATTCCGGTCTCTGCAGGGATTAGGCTTCTGGACTTGTCAGGAGAGGTGGGGAAGTGTGGACTGGAAGTTCAAAATGTCAGGGAAAATGTTAGTTTAACTTTCATGCCTGGCAAGAGAGTGCGCAGAGTCACAGCAGGGTCCCTCTAGAGAAGTAGCCCCCACTTCCTGCAACTTTCTCCCCTGGGGTGAGATAAGAGGTCCTCAGTTCACTGCTCGCCTGTAGAAAACCTACAGTGAGCCAAAAAGAAAAAAAAAAAACTCTCTTGGGAGAGGGGATTGATACTTTTCCTTTGGGATGAATTTCATACCTGAAGTTTGCTTTCTTGGAGTCGCAGCTTGCCTCAGCAGAGGTGACACGCAGTTATCACTCTTCTCTCTCTGCTTGGCTCCCTGTCTTTAGCTTTATTGGGTACTTTCTGGTCATTATCCTTTCTTCTTGAAGGGAGCTTCTGTCGAAAACTGGCTCCAGTAGGCCATCTTGCCCCTCCTTGAGATGCAGATTATTAAAACAAGTAGAATGAGGCAAAGGTTTTACGCAGTTTTGCTTTTGCCTTCACGAAGGCCTGACCATCCTGGCATTTCTGGAGTGGTTGCAGGGGTGCGATTTGAGTTTGAGAGTTGATGGTGCGGAAGTGTTGTTTTGGACCTACAGAGATCTTTTCTGTTTTCATTTTAGTTTTCTAATTTCTTTTCTTATAATGCCTCAAAACCAATTTTTACTGCAGGTAAGAGACCCTGTATCTGTGGTAATATCAGTAATCTCTCTATTAAGGTTTTAACTTTTGGAAAGGTCCAATATTTCTATCATAGTAGCTGCAGAGACTTCCTATATGAATATATGCTGTCAGTGCTGCTGTGGCACCCTGTCACCATGTGAATAAAACAGGTGGGACACAGATAGAAGTACAAATGCTTGCAAAAGTTGGACTTCCTATAGGTGCAGGCAAGCCCCCAGTAACCTCTGCCTTTGCCTTTTATTGAAGCATTATGTAACAGTTGTGGGGGCCCACGTTCAGGAGCTATGTGCTTCATGATTGCCACGTGCTCTTTCCCCACAGCTTGATGCCCACCCTGTTGAACCACAAATGTTCAGGGTCCAACACCTGCTTGCTACCGAGTGACAGATTTTATCTCATTAATGCACCAAGTTGCTTGAGGGCTTGTCTCCGGGTACAAAATGTCTCCATGTGAGCAGGGAGATCATCCCTCTCCCAGCACCTCCCTCAAGAACCAGTGACTGCTTCTACAAGCCTGGTGCTTTTTCTCCTACAACATGCATATTCCAGACTTTCTGTATGTTTCATATTCTATATGAACATGATAGAATTTATTTTTGGTGACACTTGAAAACTAAGAAAAAACTAGAAGAAGAATGTAATATCTGATTTTTGGTAATCCTAGGTTGGAAGGTTCCACACTAATTCCAGACTCCATTCTTTATGTATCTCTCTAATTAAAAAAACCCCAAAACAATAACAACAACAAAAAAACAAAGGTCCTACAGTGTAGATGGTTAATTTGATACTTGCTAAGAGGGAAAAAGAGTTATTAGTCACTGACATAATTCTTTGAGATTCAAAATTGCTGTAGCCCATGGAAGGCTGGTTGGAACAGGAGGGTTGTATACTACATATGATGAACAACTCCAAAACAGGAAGCATGGGCCTCTGCATGGAAAGTGGAATGAAACTAAAGAAAAGGGAATCTCAGACATGAGCTCCTCGTTCCTCACTAACCCTCTCAGCTGAATACTTCAGTCCAAGATGCAACTTTTGGCAAATGTGGGGTTTCTAATGTGCTGTCTCAGTTGCAACTATCTGAAAGCAAAGAATTCTTTTTTTTTTTTTTTTAAATTTCAGAATATCATGGTGGTTTGGTTACACATGTTTTGGTTACATGTTTTGCTTTTCCATATTTTAAGTCAAAGCTACAAGTGTGCCCTCATCCAGAAAGTGTGGGATGTTCCCTGTAATGCACCTGTTAGCTGTGATTTGCCCACCCCTTCCCTGCCCCCCCACCTACTTGAATTTCATTGAGGTTTGCATTCATATGAACACAGAAGTGTTGATCCACTGGTTCCAACTTAGTATTGAGTATGTCTGGTGCTTGTTTTTCCATTCTTGCTATACTTAGGAGAATGGTCTCCAATTCCATCCAGTTTGTCACAAAAGATACTAGAGCATCATCTTTTTTTAAATGAGTGAATAACATTCCCAGGTATATAAAGAATGATTCTTAATGAATAGTTGGAGCAGATTGATTTAGGTGATGCTTAGGGAACCCAGGCAGAAAAGGTTTGGAGACTAGGAAACAGGCCATGTAAAACTGGATTTCCTTTTTGATCCCTTCTTCTCATAACCTTCTATATCTTCTTTATGTTTTTCAAAAATACACTATCTAGAATTAATTCTGTAACGGTTTTGATAAATGTAAGTGAAATATGACTTAGTTTTTTCTTGCCTTTTAAAGAGTCCTGAGTAATACAAATTTATTCGTTCCTTGATATTTTACACAACATTATCAGTTTGTTCTTAGTGAATGTATGAGCACAAGTTCATTCACAGACATGTGCTTACTCACATATAGCCAGTGTATTTTAGAAACATATTTGCCTTATAATAGTTCGCACTCTTATATTTATATTTCATTTAAATGTATGTATTTTATTTATTTATTTTTGTACTCTTTTGTAAGATAAATACACACATATATATATGTATGTTCCTTCTTTCTAGAAAGAATGACAATTATAGTTAGGTGGTTTTAACTGTTTTATCTTTACATTTTATTTATTTTATAAAGTAAACACAGTATACTAAAGAGTTAGTCTGTGTACCAGTACTTGACAAAACTGGTCAGTCTAGTTTCTTTTTTCTTTCACTCCATTGAGTGTTTGCCATAAATGGAATTTTTTTTTTGAGACAAAGTTTCACTATGTTGCCCTCAGTAGAGTGCTATAAGTCACAGCTCACAGCAACCTCAAATTCTTGGTATTTAAGCAATTCTCTTGCCTCAGACTCCCAAGTAGCTGGGACTACAGGTGCTCACCACAACCCCTGGCTATTTTTTGGTTGAGTTGTCGTTGTTTGGTAGGCCTGGGCTGGATTTGAACCCACCAGCTCTGGTGTATGTGGCTGGCCCACTGGCCTCTGAGCTACAGGCGCTGAGCCCATAAATGGAATTTTTAAATGTCTTTCTCCTATATATGATTTTGAAAGCAAAATGTATAATATTTTTAAAAAGCATTTAATTTTGCCCTTTAAAACATACATTTTCATCACAAAGTATGAAACGTGTCCATTTATGGAAAATCAACTTAAATTACAGGTCTCCTGGTGGTTCCTTAGTGGGGTCATCTCAAAGCCTTACAGAAGGATCTGAAGGGGGGTAAATACATGTTTCATTAAGTTCAAAATTACATTTTAACTTACCATCAGTATGGCTTTTGCAATACTGTAATAATTATCCACTCCTACAGTGTTCAAGTGACTGTTACGTGGATTGATAAGTTACATTTTGAAAAGTTAGACCATTTAAGATGTTGAAGGCTTGTGACACATCAGAATTCCCATTAGAGCTCAGCTTGTGCTGGAGAGATGAATTAACAAATCTTCCTTGTGCAGGCACAACAGTTTCAAATGTGTCATGTCCTGGAAAATTGCTGAGATGGACACAGACCCACACGGGCTCCATGGGCCTGTTGTGAGGTGAAAGACTGCAGCATGCAAAATGATGATAACTAAGAATATGTGAAAGTTATAATTAAGTCCTAAGGTTAATGAGGATAGCTGTCGAAGTTCACCTAGGGGTAAAATAACGAGTACTGGAGAATCCAAAAAAGTCTTCATGGGATAGGAAGGAACTTTAGCCGGTTTTAAAAAGTAAGAACATTGAGACTTATGAGATTATGAAGGAAGGGCATTGTCAGTGGCAAGAATATCATGAAAAGTTACTCTGACAGTCATATTCGTTAGTTACAGGGACACTACATGTGATGCACGTGTTGCATTTCTTTAAACATAAAGATGCATTAGGTTATAAATGTCTGGAAGAGAAGGTAAGTGGGTGGGTGACTGGAAGTGTGGGCCAGCGGAAGAGGGGAAGGAGATGTGGACAGCTCTCTAATGTTTGGCTTTGAGGTCAAGGTACTTGGATGTAGGTGAAAAGGAGGAAGAGCTGGGAGTGATGCTGGTGATGGGAGTCAGGAGAAGACATGGAGCAAAGACAGTGGCTTCTAGTCTGGACACTCTCTGTAAGTTGTCTGTGTGACGTTTATGCGATGTTTGGGGGCAAAACTAGTTTAATGATTTGGAATTTGGAGGTGAGACCTAGAGATTATTAAGGAGAGGGCATAAAATGATAAGATAAAGTGTTTAGGAAGACCCCTGAGGAATAATAATAATTGAGGAATAGAGGAACTCAAAAGCCAGTGTTGGGTATTGAATAAGGGGAAAGGAGAATGAAGTGGCCGAGTTATTAGCAACCATTACGCTTGTTTATTGTTGCTCCATGCTGTTAAGGCTTTAAATTACTTTTCTATTCTATCACTTCCTATTTTTTATTTGTTTATTATAGTTGGAAACCGTGAAGTTGGTGAACATAATTCCCCCAATACCACCCATAAGTCCTAGATTTGGGGAAATTCGAAATATTTCATTACTGGTTACTCCAGCCATTGCAAACGGGGAAATTGGCTTTCTTAGCAATCTTCCAATCATTTTGCATGAACCAGAAGATTCTGCTGCTGAAATGGTAAGTAGATTGATGGGGCATAATGAGTATGATGTAACGCACAGGCACTATTTTTAAAAAATAAGATTAGCATGTAGAGTTAACAGGTCTTAAAAGGTGTCATCATTTTCATGTTTAATTTGACATGAATAACTGAAGTAATTGATGAGTATTTTTCCCATCATCTTTTGCTATGGTGGATAGCATATCATTAATTCTAGAATAATTAGAATTAATTGTTCTCAGTAAAAATAGGATGTTTTGCTTGGTTGCTTTCAGATGGTGCTGTGACATTTGACACTGTGAAAGCCAAATGTAAACTTTTTTTTTTAAATGGCTAAGTCATGGTCCCTCAGATGTCTTTGGCTTGATTCATCTCAGCATGGCATGTGCTTGAGTAGGACTGAAGGGGTTGTCTTATGGTTGATGATGGAGGTGTTGGTGCTAAAGTTATGGGATGTGAAATCTTAGAAATTAAAAAATTGCATATATATTGTACATGTAAGTTTTTGCACACATGCATACACATAAAAGCATGTTCAGATACACAGAATCCCTTTTGCTCCCCAGACTCCTCCCCAGAAATATCCTGCTTAAATTTTTCCAAGCCTCTGTCTATGTAGGGATGGCCCTGTCCTTCAGCCTTACCATTCCTCAAGTTACAGTTTGTCCCTGAGACCCTCTCCAAGTCCTTCACACTTAGCTTTGATTTAAATTGTCTTGGAGTTCAGATCAGGAATGAGGAAAATGGTTTTTGTTATCAAACCCTTGTATCAAAATACAATGACTATAATTTCCTTTGTATTTTAGCTTCTATAAACGGAGAGAGGAGCTTTATTTTTCAATACGGCTTTGATTGTTTGTATTTTCCTTAATATACTGTTTCCTTTTAAAAACTAACAAGCATTTAGCTCATTCTTAAAGAATGCATTGCTTATATTAGTTTATCTTATGAAGCTATACATTTACCATTTCATATTTTTCCCTTGAGGAAATTCTATTTTTAGGAACAGGTTTGGGTTTTTGGACCTGCATTCTATCTTTCTTGGGAAACAGCGAAAAAGTAGGAGTTTCCTTTTGTTCTCTTTGAGCCATGTACAGCCCAGGCAATACCCACTCCCTCAGAGTGATTTAGGGTCCAGCTCTCTGTTACTTTTTCTGTCTTCCTTAAGAGTCTTATTTTGCTCCCTGGTCTTGGGTTCTGACCTTGCTAGCTAAAGTAGCAACATGGTAAATAGTGAAAATGCCTTTGTTTTTTTCAAGATGCTAAAGGACAAAGAAAAAAGAGGATATCCCTATTTTAGGAGCATAAAGGAAAAGCATAGCCTACATTCCTTTACATTCTTTGTTTGAAAAACTTCCTCAGGATCCCATTTTAGGAGTGCTGCACTTGAGCAAAACTAACAAATACTATTTGTTTCAGAATTATTATATAATAATAGCTTCCATTTATTTAGCTTATACTATGGAGAAGCACGGTTCTAGATGCTTTACTTAAATAATCTCTAATCCTCTCTACACATTTGCAAAATAGAGAATCATTAGCTTTATTTCACATGAGAAAAATGGAAATCAGAAGGGTTAAGTAACTTGCCCAAGGGTCATCATATAAGTATGTGATTTTATTTCTACTGTATTTATTGTATTAGTTAGAAACATTTTTTTTTAAATTTTGCTCCCTTATCACTTATGATGCATTTTACATAAGATTCTTTATATTTCAATTTACATTGTGATATTAAATTAATTCTGTTTTCAGATAACTACCGTTGGAAATATATTCTTTTTTGTTTTTTTTAAATGGGGGGGGAAGGGTTTTTTTTTGTTTGTTTTGCTTTGTTTTTTAGAGACAGAGTCTCACTTTATTGCCCTTGGTAAAGTGCTGTGGAGTCATAGCTCACAGCAACCTCCAACTCCTGAGCTCAGGTGATTCTCCTGCCTCAGCCTCCCAAGTAGCTGGGACTACAGGTGCCTGCCACAACACCTGGCTATTTTTTTGTTGCAGTTTGGCCGGGGCTGGATTTGAACCCGCCACCCTTGGTATATAGGGGCGGTGCCCTACTCACTGAGCCACAGGTGCCACCCCATGGAAATGTATTTAGAGAGATTAGTCTATTTTTTTTGTAATTCTTTGGCTTTATTAAGACAAATCTCAGGTTAGATACATTTTTAGGTAAGAAAAATTTTATGAATTTCTCGTAATTTTATAAATTTGATTAGTAAAGACTAATAAAAAATAGTTATATCTAAAATTATTTTCATGCTTAAAGAGAATGTTGTTCAATTGTGTTTTTAATGTAATTTAATAATTCATTTCTTTATATTCACATATTAATATAGGTACCCATTAATAGCAATACTTATATAATTTATGGACATATTTTAGAATAAATTGATGTATTTTTTCTTGTAAGGTTTACATTCCCTTACATCGTGATGGAACTGATGGCCAGGCTACTGTCTATTGGAGTTTGACGCCCTCTGGCTTTAATTCAGAAGCAGTAACCCTGGATGATATAGGTCCCTTTAATGGCTCTGTTTTGTTTTTATCTGGGCAAAGTGACACCACAATCAACATTACTGTCAAAGCTGATGATGTACCAGAAATGAATGAAACTGTAACACTTTCTCTAGACAGGTAATAACCCAATTACGTAATGTTTAATAATAATTATGTTCGAGTTTTCTTAAATAATTTTCATTTTTGTTTTAATTCTTTTGTCCATACAAAACAAAAATAAAGCAAGTAAATAGTGTTATGCAGGCCTTCAGACTTTTTTGTTGTTTGTTAATGGCTTCTGGTTAGACTGTAAATATAAAATACATCTTCAGTGACACTTTACTCTGCTGTTCATTGTGAAGAAGCATTTCAAAGAGAATTTATGGGAAGTATCAGATAAATCTGAAGCCTAGCCCATATGTTGCTATATTAAAGAGAATGTAGACAGCGACAAACCTAAAATGTTGAATTAAGAAAATAGCTCTGTTGGCTTCATTTTCAGTGGGGCAGAGGATTAGAATTATTTTTAAGTGAGTAAAAAGAAAGCATTAATTGTCATATAATGAAATTTTCTTTTTTACTTGGAATTTAATTATTAAAAAATACTTATTTCCTAGAGAATCAAAAATTACACACATTGAAGAGGTAACTTTTCAGTTAATAACAATTTATTTAGCATGGATAATTTATATTAAGAAAATATCACAATCTTCAAAGAGTTTTTCTTCAGTAATTCAGAAATCTTTTCTAAAAGTAAATTTATATTAAGAAAATATACATTTATAGTTATAATAATTTATATTAAGAAAATATCCCAATCTCTCAGAGTTTTTCTTCAGTAATTCAGAAATCCTTTCTAAAAATAAATATACTGTGTTTACTTGATATTAATAATTTTTAAAAATCAAAACCAACCTTATATATTATAGTTCTCTTTATATGGAGGTTGGTACCTTTGAGAGAAGGTTACTGCGACTTGAAGGCTTTGTACAGTTCAGAAGTAGTGATTTCATAGGTACATTCAAGAGACATTTTGTGTTATATTATTCAGGACTGAATTAGTAAAATTATTTTATATAACCCATTGATCTCTCTATGTTTTATTATCCACTACCCACCCCATGTAGGTTTTTCTTTGTAGGTATTTGTGTAAACACATTTTAAAAACTTGATGAGTTGTTTTTTATTTTTACATGAAATAAAAATATAGACTGTAGGAAAAATCTACTGAGAGTCTGTGGTTCCTTTTGTTTGCTTTCAGAGCCACATTATGTTTATTTCTTCTATTATATAGAAAGTGAAACAAAACAACAATCAGGATCTCAAGGAAAGCAAAAACCAAATAACACACACACACAGTCTAGAAGACTTACGGTTCTCTAGAACTAAAATATAAATGTGTTGATACAATGATTAAACAAATGATATGAAAGTTATGTTAACCAGCTTGATGAAGGTGTTTCGAATTGTATATGAAACAGCACAATGTACCCC